>JAVJIF010032664.1:0-178068 GCA_038442645.1 Agave tequilana | reverse complement strand
GTAACCCCTCCTTCCATGTGTTTTTGCATCTGCCTAGGTTACATTGCAGGGCCAAATGTACCCCCATCACACTTTTCTTATGAATAGCTTAAAAGTGAGCAAAAAATAAACACTAAAAAATCACCATCCACCATGTCATTTCCCATGTAAATGGGATCACGCTATGAAACAATATAGGCTCCAGTGAGAGTTGACCATATCTTTTACAAGAACTATCAACCTAACACGAGTTGCTGCAAGTCCTGCACAAGGCATATGGAGAAAAGACAGGGCTTGCCAAAAGCCCAGATAATCAGCTGAAGTTGGGGACCCATACTGTTTGTTATCATCTACGATAATACAACCAAGGACCACTAAACATAACCATAGGTTTAAAATTAACCTATACATGAAATTGACTGAGAAGAATTTCCAAGAACATGACAATCCCCCTACTTTCTTTCTTACATTTTTTTTATCAGAAGTTGTTTTAAGTAGCACTACTTTCACCAAAGAATCAGGAGGTCCTCACAGCTCTGCGTATGTATATTCCTCACAGAACACTAAGGCCCAACTTTCACATATTATGTGACCCAATTTAACAAGCTAATAGCAAATAACATTAATTAGTACTTAATGTATGGAATTAGTAACTATGCTAAAGAAAATATAAAGCTGTTCTAAATTTAAATTTCTTTTCAGGCAACACAAAGGCCTGTTATGGGGTTAAAATAGTAACCTGCTATTGACAAACACCACAGGTAGGGAAAAAGGTAAAAGCAAACAAGAGAAGTTTGTCTCGCATTTTCAACAAAAAATAGAAAAAAACCTTGAACCACGGATGTTTAGAAGCATTCATATCCCTACATGGTTCTTTTAATTTGCTTTTTGACAAGAGCTTTTAGATTTTTGAAATGAGCTTCTTTTATTCCTTTCTTTTATGCGTTTAAGTGTTGGCCACATCAGCACCAACATACAATCTGTAGAAACTCATTCAATATTGCAACCCCATTATTAATATAAAAGAAGGTTGATTTCATATTAAACCGCACGTGCGCGCGCGCGCGCGCAGAGAGAGAGAGAGAGAGAGAGAGAGAGGAAAACAACTAACATAGGAAGGACTCTTTCCTATGTCGTTGATTTGGCAAAATCTCGAACCTTAGATTCAGGGCCAAGTAATAATCACAGTTAGAGGGGGCTAATTTGGGGGGGAAACTCTTTTGAAAAGGAACAGGTGAACTTCTTTATTGTCTCGATTCTCACACCCTTCGTCCCTCCTCTCTCTCGCGCGATCAAACTGTCAGAACCCACTCCAATCTCTCTCCTCCTCCCTCCCCCAGACTTCGACCGACGGCAGCAACAATGATTGTCGCTGCACTACCAGATTGTCAACAGCGGTGACAAGGACCCGTCACCGTCCCTTGCCCCAAAATCTTTTTGACGACAGTGAGAAACAGTCTACACCAACGCCGATGCCACTGGTGAGCAGCAGGACCAACATTAACAGTGCACAACAAGAGTGTGACCACCAATGGTGATCTATATGTGCTTGCCTCGATTTTAGAGAAATCTTGGTGTTACTAGTTGAGATATAATCATTTTTATGGTTGATTTGTAAAGATATTCCTTTTTGCTTAAGAGGAGAGGTGTATTAAAACATGGAGTTTCCTTGAACAAATGAATCTATGGATGTTTGATTCTTAGATAGAACAATGGTTCTCAATCTCTGCGTGATTAATTTTGGAAAGCTATAATCTTTTGATTCCCGATATTTGACGTGTGGCCATTTTGTGTGTGGTGTGTGTGTGTGTGTGGCTATATAATAGGAAAAGACTGTAGTGCTACAGGCTACCATTGATGAGTTTGAAGAGATGTGACAACAAAACAGAGAGGCTAGAACCACAACCTAAACTGAATCCTAATACTAGTGAAGATCCAAATTTTATACCATGATTTCTAGACTTACCTGCTCACTAGTGATGTTAATCTCAATGAAACATGAGATTAAGTGTTCTTGAGTTTTTCTCTTCAAAAAAGTTAAGTAATCAAATAAATTTCAGGTGCCAAATATTTTTTAGAGATGGATATACGTGTTTATTCGGAAGAGATAGAACCTGTATCTATGTTGCCTCAAATCTCAGAGCAAAATAGTTATGGTTGACAAAGAACAATGGCGTGATAAAAAGTACTGTCAATAAGTTTAAATTTAAATTATTGATGATTCTTTCACCTTTTTTTCCTGAATTATTCGGCTAGATGTTATTGTCTGTCGTACAATGATTAGCGTCTATTCATGAAGTGGTTATATTTATTATTCTCCGCCGGCACAATGATCAGCTTTATGCATGGTTCACAGTCGCGGTCTCGGCCGCCGACTCAGCGGGCACTGAGACGGATCAGTCTCGGCGACTCGGATCGGTATCGGGCGATACGCGCAAAACGCTACATAGAAAGCTAAAAAATTCTGAAAAAATCACGACAAATCTTAAAAAAATGTAGATATCTACATTTATGTATTACATGTCCAAAATATATCACCTAGCACACTAAACATAAAACGAAAGCATAAATACACGCGTCGTCGGTAGAAACATATCAAAATACATGCACAATATAGTAAGTTGCACAAACTACATTCATAAATACATGCTAATGTAATTATTTCCACATTGAATTGCGATGAGGCACAAAATTATCATCATAATGCTAAGTCGACCGAGTCAACCCCAATTCTCGGCTGAGTCGGTCTTCTCTGAGTTGAGTCGATCGACCCGTGATTCGGACTCGTCTCGGAGCGGGCCGAGACGGATACGACTCGGCCGAGTCTTTGAACCATGGCTTTATGTTCATGGAGAGGTATATTGGCTGCAACTGCAACTAGTTTTTATTTGAAGCTATTACTCTCTTCAACTTTACTTGTCACGGTAGAAAAAGATACCTCAAGGAAAATAACACCATCCTTTATCAAAACTCTCAAAAGCCTGCATAGAGAATTTCAAGCTAACATACTTGTAGAGAGTTAGTGTTTACTTGGTACTATGGCGCGAACAGTACTAGAAATCGTAAGTTGAGTAAAATTGAACTTTTATATAGATTCTCTTTGAAACATTACAAAGTTTTTGTTGTTCATAACATCTTCACATATTCAAAAAAAGGAATAAGAAAATCTTCAGATAATTCAAAAGTAACACTTATACACATCTCAAGTATACAACAGGTCTCTACTGTCTCTTTAATGTCACATATCTATAGATTAAATCTCTTTATGTATCCCTGTGAACCTTTTAAGAAGGACTAGATTAAGAAGAAAAAAAATTCCAACAATTCTTAAGGGGAAAAAAAAGAATCTTTCTTACAGCCTTTTCTCTCCTTTTTCGATCAATACCAAAATTTGAAGACTCAAACTTTTAAAAGATTATGACAAATTAAACTCGAAATCAGATTCAGTAGAAATTTTGGGATCAAAATTAGAAAATGAAAAGGGAAAGGGCAGCAGCAGATTGGAGCGTGGCGGTGGCGGACCCTTGCTGCCGTCATCGCTGCTGATCTTGTGGCGGCAGCGACGGGTCATGTTGTCGCCACCGCTGTGGATCGGGTAGTGGGTATTGAAGAGAAGGGTGGGTTGGAGTCCGGAGAGAAAAGGGGAAGGGCAGGGGATCGAGAGAGGTGAAAAGAAATAGAGAGGGTGGGGTAACTGAGGAGTTAGCTTAGCTGTCTTTTTTAAAAAGTAGGGGGACTTTTGTAAAATTAATGCCCTCACTTATTATTGACTCCGCCCCAGATCTGAGGCTTAGATTATGCCACATCAGCGATATAGGAGAAAGTCACCTTTATATGAGATGTTATATATATATATATATATATATATATATATATATAATATATATATATATATTATATGAGAAAAAATATCTTAGATGCCATCTAAGGGAACTTTATCGGATGGCGCATTAAAACATCAATCTCCCTATTATTTTTATGATCGACCGCATATTATGTGTTCTAAGACGTACACATATAAAAAATCACGTGATTTGGAGTTTGTTTACTCATATATCAAATGGTTAAAATTTTAAAAGTTTTCAACAATAGAACAAATGAAACCATTAGATCAATACTCCAATTAATGTGATTTTATATATATGTGTGTGTGTGTGTATGTATATATATGTGTGTGTGTGTATGTATATATGTGTGTGTGTGTGTGTGTGTGTGTGTGTGTGTGTATATATGTATATGTATATATATGTATATGTATATATGTATATGTATATATATGTATGTATATATGTATATGTATATATGTATATATATATATATGTATATATATATATATATATGTATATGTATGTATGTATATGTATTGATGTATGTATATGTATATGTATTTATGTGTGTGTATTAAGACATGGAGATTATGATGTGCAGTCAGAGCATAAAAAAATGATAGAGAGATTAAAGTTTTGATATATCATCTGACAAAGTTCCCTTAAATAGCATCTGAGGTACATATTCTTATACATACACAAACATGTGTTGATCTTAGTAACCTCCTTCCCTAAATTCTGATCCATTTTTTAAATATTTCAGCTCTGCTTTCTTATTAACCCGTGGGTTAGCCCATTGGTAATACCCCTCCCCTCTCAAGTGGGGAGTTCCAAGTTCAATCTCCACAATTGTTGAACGGGAATTTAATTTGGGTAATTAGTGATTGGAATATGGCAGGGACCTCCATCTTATTTCTCAAAAAAAAAAACTCTGCTATCGTATTTTGACTCTATGGTTTTCCAGATATGATTTGCTAACTGAGCTGGGGAAAAATAAGGATACCTTTGGTTTAAGGTAGCATCTTTATCCCTATGACCAAAGCAGAAGCATTCCCCCAGTTCCGTCTATATGCTAATAATCCAAGACCCAATCTAAACTAAACATCACACCGATATAAACAGATCCAAGGAACAGGCAAAACTTACAATATTTCTCCATAACATATTCACATTTCCAATTAAACCTTAACCTATGGAACAAATAGGAAAGGCAGACAGAGAATAATAGCATGGCCGCAACAGCAGGCAGAGAAAAAGAACAGTACAAAAGGTACAATAGCAACCTGATAACTAACAGTAGTAGCATTCGTTCATATTTCTAATAAAATCCTAAACTATGGAGCATAGACGAAAGGACAATAAAAGCATAACGTATGTAACAAATACGAAATGCAGATGCAGAAAACAACCACCACCACCCCACCCGTCAACCCCCCCCCCCCAACCCCTCTCTTCCCCTCCCCCACCCTCCATCATTGACCAAATACACGCTCCACAATTCACAAAGAATAGCATAGGCCAAGCCAGAGTTGGAAATTTTAATTATGATTCCATAGATATCAAGATGAAATATCCAACTTCAGTCCAGAATATAGAATATAAATATTAAAGTGGTTGTTTCTTATTTCTGTTGTTCTGAGCACAATGTGGGCCATAATCTCAAAGAATGGATCATGCTTCTTTTCTTAGCAATTTACAACCCAAATAAATCAACTTCATTTTTAATCCTCGTATTCCAAGATTGAACTTTACATGCCGAATCTCACCTCCACTTTCAGATTGAATTAACTTAGCTTCATATTTTCATTAATCATCATACAACTAACGCAAAAAAATCCTATAAGTGTTTTACTACCTCATTGTAACATGCTTCAATCATCAAAAGCAAAACCTGTGCACATGCATTTTCAAGTAACAAATTCTGCAAGGGAAAAAAAAAGAGTATGATCTTCTTAAAAGAGCGGGGGAAAATCACATGCTTTGGGGAAAGGCAAGAGAACAAACAATATCCAAAGTTCCCTTACCAAGATTTTAGCAGGTTCGGGCATATAAAATAGACCATAGTGTCATATTTCCCATGAATGTAATGTAATATAGGAGTTACAGTGTGCAGTATAGTTCGTTGTAAAGGCTGTCTGAGGAAACACACACATGGCCCCAGATAAATATGGCAGAATTTGAGTTAGCCTTAATTTTAAGTCGGGGTGTCAAGTGGGGAATGTACAAGACTGTTCAACTACCAATATACTTCGAGAAAAGTTCGCCTGTTCTGCATACTAGACTTACACTGAAACTCAGATGACAAGTTACTTGATGAGCTGATAATTCAACTTACAAGCTTATGTTAATGCAGCAGACTTGGTTTCATGATTGATGAAGAATAAATTTTCTATTAACAGCCTCTTTAATTGTCTCAGTATCTCACCTCACCTACCCTTCTATGTTGACCTGCCAGGCTAAGAGGCCTGCTATCTAAATCTTAACATCGTCCATTATGCATGAAAACATTCAATGCCCACAAATGCATATGGCAAAGCCTTAATTAGTGACCACCGTTTAGTGAGAAAGTAAATGAACATTCTCCTAAAATCAGTAAGTCACCTACCAGTGACAGATTGCCAAATAGAACTAAGGAGTAACTAAAAGAAGTTGAATGGAACAATAAGCAGTTAAAAGAGAGCAACATTCACTGAAAACTGGAAGTAGTTTAAATATGCAAGAATCCAAAATCAACAGCTAGGCTAATTGAGGTACATTTTAGGATAGACTTGTTAAGTGCACAAGAAATCATTAAATAAAAAATTACTAACAGTTCTTTTTAGTATCAATACAATTATAGAAAGAATGAAACAACAAAATCAACAAACCTAAAGGATAAAAACAGAAAGCATTTTTTCTTTTTGCTGACGTGACAATTTGCCAACCATGAGAATCGCAATTAGCAGAACAAAAAGTAAACTTCTCCCCAGTTTTCAAATATCACGTCCGCCATATATACACATTTTGGGAAGTAAAATTGAACCTAATTTTTTTAAAAAATAAAATTAAAACTTAACTAACAAGACGAAACAAAATTATACCTAATCACAAAAGATAAAATTTAGTACATAATAGTAGCAAAATTCTTCCTTTTTTTGTCTAATTTCCTTTCTTTTTACCTTGTATCAATAGCCTCGGGTTGACCAGACTTGGGGCCTCACTAGACCCAGCATCCCCGCCCATCCGATTCCTGCTCAACCACGGCTGCTGCTGAAATTGCTGCTGATTCTGCCCCGAATTGCTCCTCTGCACGTAATGCTGCTGCTGCAGTTGATATTGCTGCTGGTTAGGGTTTCCCCCGCCGTAGTAATTAGGGTTAGGGTTCGGGTTCAGGGGCTCAATGCCCCTCGCCCGTTCCCCATTCCCGGAGGGAATCCCCCTCTCTGATTCATCCGATCTCAGCAAGAGATCGATTTGATGAAGACGATGATTCCAAAAGGAGAAAAAAGAAGAAGATTTGAAAGCCTCGAATGAGATTCAGTAACTGGAGATCGCAAATTGCTCGGCTTATTATTATTATTTTTCTCTTTTTTCTTCGTGCGGTTTTTGTGCTTTTGTGGTGAATTATTATATGGGTAATTTCAGAAAACCCACCACAATATTATGATTTTGTAAAAAACATCATTGTACGTCAGAAACTAATAGAAATAGCATTCAAATTCGGTAGAAAACACCACACTCCTTTACTATTTAATATTTTATAATTTCTACTAAATCTAAGATAATAGATGGTGAACTTCTGCTATATCATTGTCAGTACTAGTATTTTTTCACTAAATTCAATAGATAAGAATAATTTATTATCAATCTTACTATAATACGAGGTTGTTTTCTACTGAATTTGATAGTACGAGTTTTTCAAATATGGAGAGTTTTCTATGAAAGTATAATAATGCGGAAGGATTTCTACAATTTACTCTTATTATATTATAGTGTTTTCTTTAGAGCTTGTATGGATCCCAAAATTCAAGTCGGAAACACTGTTCACCTTTCCACGTCAGCCCTTTTCCAAATAATGTTTGACTGCAAAAAAAACCTAAAAACTCTTGTGGGGCCCGTGAACAGTGCAAGTTGTACGCACTTTTTTTGTCCAAAAGTTTCAGCTCGTTGGGGCTGTGAAACATCTTGAAATACATGTACTTGTGAATAGTAATTTCATGAGAAAAAGATTTAATCAGTCCCCACTGTTATAAATTTGGGACGCCCTCATGACCGGATCGACTGGGGCGATGCAGCGAAAATTAACCACAGGATCTATTAGGGCAACGAGAAGAAGATATTCTAAAATAAATAGAAAGCCAACACACAATATAACGTGATTCCACTGATCAAACAGATCGTGTGTACATCCACGAGAGAAACGTGAGAAGCTTTATTAACTTTAGGGAGTACAATAAGAATTACTTGCACCTCTCGCTGAGAAGATTACAAGCCCTCTGATGGTCGCCAAGAACAGTAAACCCTTATGGCTAAACTTCTCTCATGAATCTCTTACCGAGATGAATTATACCCTTAGGAATTACAAATTCATTAGATTACATTGAAGGTCACCCCCAAGGGGTTATTTATAGACCATAAAACTCTCCTAATCCGAAACAAACTTTATCAATACGAACAATCACCGCCTCAGAATAAAAGAAACTCGAATCCAACTCGAATCTGAAAATAGATCCGTAAAAGAAAATTGTCAGACCTGCCATTAGTCGATTAGGCCAGGTATTAGTCGACTAATATCATGTATTAGTCAACAAGGCCTAAATACTAGTCAACTACTCTGACAAAATTTGAGAACCCCAACTCTCTGTTGACCAACCTAATCGACTATACAATGTATCAGTCGACTAATCCATGTGATTAGTCAATTATACCTAGTATTAATCAACTGGTAATGTACACAACTCCTTGTGCATGTTCGTTCTTTGATCTCCGAAGTTTCGTCTACCTTCACGACGTATTCCGGTCACAAAACCTAACAATCTCCCCTTGACTTGAATACGTCCAAGTCTAAGAATAGCCATCATTCTCCATGTGCTCGCATCCACGCACAATTAAATAAATCTTGACTTTATCTCCATCTCACTCCCTCTTCTCTATAACACCTTCATGGGGTTCACAACTTGATTAGGGTGAATAATTTCAAGCCCAACCTGAATTTATCACCCAACGATCTCCTTGATCAACACAGAATTTATGAGAATTTTCTCACCATAGGAGTAACGATATAAACTTTCTCGTTGTGCCCCTGGTCCCAATCTCTCTTCAGGTTACAACTGAATATCCGAGTTTGAAACCATCAGTCTCTGATTGTTCCACAACCGTCACTTTTGAGGCTGAGGATAACTGCAATCCACCAAATATAACTTTCGAATTTCATAACATATACACATTGTCGACACATTCAGCCTGAAACTTCTTATATGCCTCTTTGGAGACTTTTATAAGATTAATTTCAAAACTAAAACTGAACCCTTTCCCATATAGGGCTCCAAGAGAGATGAGATTATACGTTGAATCAAAAACATGACGAACATCTTGAAGAGTAGCGATGCATCCATCATGAGACCAAAACTGACTTGTTCCTTCGCCAACACCTTGTGTAACGCCCCGATCCTGCGGGTACGAAGACGTTACTGCGACGTATATACGTAGGTCGAAAATACCCTCACATATATACGCTAAGCATCAGTATAGGTAAGAATCAGAGTTTAAAAGTATGTGGTGCATTATACATTCCAACATATGAGTACAATTACAAAATTATTACAGAATGTGACATTACAAGAATATCACCGATAGGCCCAAATGCGAGAATACAAAGAGATATACAATTATGAACTGTACAAAAGGCGCTCATGAGTCACAAAAGGAAAACTCAAGAGCCGAGTAGGGGGCTAAAAAATAGGTCCTCGGAGGGTCAACCGCTGATGATCCACGCTCTCTGTACCATTCTGATTAGCAATCGGGAGAATTCACAAGCTTCAAGTTCCGAGATCTGGACATGCATATCTAGGGGAGTTAGAACTCCCCAACGAGTGGTGTGGCGAGAGCTAAGTGACGTACAGGGACAAGCACATGTGTACAAAATCAAGTGATGTGATTCAGGCAAACAAGTACAGGCGTTAACTAAAAACATGAAGGAAAATCAGAAAATCAGTGAAAAACTAGGAATCAAGCTAGCACATGCATAATGATAAATCCGATTAAAGAAAGTATGCATCGAAAATCGAGTTGTGAGCACAGGCATACAGGAGCAGGCAGTAAGAAAAGTAAAATTAGCAAAACCAGTTGTCCCTTATACTAAAAAAATATCATAAAACTGATAGAAAATTGATAAACCAGATAATATTGAATACAAGCAAAATCAGTCATACAAGCTCAGGTTACGGCTCCATGAGACTAGTATGTCAAATGAATAATCCAAATAAGGAAACCCTCATCTATATACCTTTATCCCATGTCACCGTAGCCTGAGTTTGCACAACCCGAATTGCAAAACAATAACGAATTATTAATTAATATCTTTTATTATTACTCGTCCAACTCATATATCTGGGTATGTGCCTGGCATACGACTCAATGCAAATACATCCATATATGAATAAGTCGAGGTTGGTTAATGGAAACTGATAATGAGGCCAACGAATTATGTTTACAATGGGTTCCGCGCATGTCTGGAACAATGACCTAATAACATTTAGTCAGGCTCGTGCCGCTAAGCACTCAAAATGGATTGATTACAATAGCCGAGGTGTAAAAACTACTGTACGGGTAGGGAATTTGAAAATATTGCAAAATTTCTTTGAATCAATGAAAGATTATAACAATTCCAAAAACTCTAATTACAAGAGAGAGGAGATTTTTAAACTCAAATCTCCTCTTTGTTTAATGCCAAATTCTTGGTGTAGCGGTAGAAAGTGATTCTTTTTTCGTTGACCAGGTGAACGTCAAGTTATTCTGAAACTCTTCTCCTCGAATCACAGATGGAGTAGCACAGCTCCTATCAATGAAATCTTAAAGAGACTTAGGTAATAACTTGAACTCAGCAAGTTGGTAGAAGAGTTTAACTCTTTATAAATATTCCTCAGCTGAAAAAATTTCGCCCCTCTTCAATAGCAAACTGAGCTATTTATAGAATTTTCAGGGGTAAAACTATCCCCTAAAAATCCTCCATGATGAGGTTAACTCCCCTCATTACGTTGGTCGTACTTGACCCAGTAATGGGGGTAGTTATAACTGAGACGCAGGCTCCTCTACAGTTGGAATGCGGGCTTGAATCCTGCGTTTAGCCGTTGAGGTAACGCTGGACGCAGATCTTGAGCTTCGCGTTTGGGTGTTGTGCTGGTGTTAAAACGCGAGCCTCCGACACTGTGTTTCTTATTGACGTGGTATTAACGCGCGCCTCGAGCTTCGCGTTTACGACGCAGGCTTCAAGCTTTGATGCGGGCTTCAAACTTTGTGCCTGAGCACTAAAGTAATATGAGACGCGGGCTTTGAGCTCTGCGTCTTGGTATTGCAGTGGTGTTGAGATACGGGTTTCGAGCCCTGTGTTTGCCTTTGCACGAGTGGCTTTGATAACGTTTGAAGCATGGACTATGTTATCTGATGACTTGTCTTCAGTGATTTTTAGTCAGTCTACAGAACCCCCTCCAAAGTTTTTGAAACTCTGCTGTTGACTGGAACGGGTTTCAAAACACTTTGAACTTTTCATTTGGCAGCAAGCTCTCAAAACTGGACTAACAATCTTCTGAGATACCTTGAGCTCGATCTTGTCTAAAATTTGGTCTTCGTGAGTGTACTGTTAAACTCTTTGAAGCCCTCAGAGATAATCATCGTGAGTGTCTAGATACATAAGTTCGGACCTCATCGGTACTCTGAACTGGTTGTCGGTGTACTGTTAAACTGGAGGACATTGCCAACTATTTTTGCCAGTGTACTGTTTGAACTAATTGCAAAAGTAGAAACTGAACACAGGTCTTGTAGATGCGACGATCGTATTGCCTTGGGAACGCGGACCTCATCTGAAATAGAAGAGATGCGAACATCGAATGGAGACGCGACTCTCAATTTATTGAAGAGACGCGACTCTCTTAAAGTTGAGACACAGCTCTCTTGTTTTACCAGACGTGGTCTTCGGTTTGTGAAGAGACGCGAACTTCTCCTTGCTAAAGAGACGCGGCTCTATTAAACATGAGATTCGCATTCTGGGGGCGTGGCCACGTATCCGGGGGAGCTTGAAGAGACAATGTTCTCTTTACAAATGTGAGATCCGCGTTCTGGGCGTGTTGCCACGCGTCTAGCGATGATCGGTCTCGAGATACGTATCTTGGCCGATTACTGCGTCTATAAAAAGATAGTAATCTTTTAAGAGTCATCATTAGACCCTTTTCTTCTTCGTTGATCTTTGCATCCAGCACTTAAGAACTCAAGAAAAACTCTGAACTTTTCTTCCTTTTTCTCATCTTTTTTAAAGAATTCACCGTTAAAAGTGGCCCCAAAGGCCAAGCATGTGGCTTTCTCCTCAAGCTCCGTCGCTCCAGAGGTTCAAATGGAAGGTTCTTCTATGCAGGAGGCCCACATTTCAGGTATTAAGACCACCCAAATCAGTTTCCGCCATTAAAGAACTTGAAAAGTTATCTTAACTCTTAAGCTTCTTCTGAGTTGAACCGCCAACGCGAGGCTCACGCTCGTGTTTAATTTTCAGATGCGACTCTCTTTGCTTCATCAGCTTGAGCCTATGTATTCTTATTGAAGGCAGTATCATTGAGCCTTGTGTTTGATCCCAACATTTAGAGAATTTTCTAAGAGGCGGAGTTCAGATGCGGACTTCATGGGAACATCGCGTCTTTGAGGTTTGACGCGAGTTTCACTAAGTCTAACGTCTGATTCCAACAATTAGAGAAATTTCTAAGTTGTGGAGTTTCAAACGCGGACTTCATGTGAATCTCGCGTCTCTGAGATTTGGCGTGAGTTTTACTGAGTCTCGCATTTGATTTCAACACTTAAAGAAATTTCTAAGTTGTGGAGTTTCAAACGCGGACTTCATGTGAATCTCGCATCTCTGAGGTTTGAATTTCACTGAGCTTCGCATCTTAGTTATTAGACGCGGTTCTGGGGTGAATCTTGCGTCTGAGCTTTAACACTTTAGCAATTTTTAGGTTGCTGACTATTGTTTTGTCTTTTTTTGCAGTGCGATGCTCCTCAAACCCTTTGTCCAAGTAGTGTCATTTTGAACATGTAGGTGGTGCTGACCCGCCCGTGTTTGATTTTCAGATGCGACTCTCTTTGCTTCATCAGCTTGAGCCCATGTCTGCTTGTTGAACGCAGTATCATTGAGCCTTACGTTTGATCCCAACATTTAGAGAATTTTCTAAGTGACGGAGTTCAGACGCGGAGTTCATGTGAACCTCGCGTCTCGGAGGTTTGACGCGGGTTTCACGGAGTCTCACGTCTGATTCTAACGCTTAGAGAAACTTCTAAGTTGTAGAGTTTCAAACGCGGATTTCATGTGAACTGTAACACCCCGCTCCCGGAATACGTGCTTAATTGCGTATTCAAATTTTTCAGTCATATTTTTCGATTTACTTTCTGTATTTGTTTTGTATTATGAGATACTTACATGATCGTTTTGCCTTGGATCTGGATTCGTAAACTCGGAGTCAGCCCTAATCTGAACCGGGAACCCGATCCTAGTGAGTTGCTCGATTTGATCTTTTCGCTATTCCAATTTGACCGATTTCAGTTTTAAACATCATTTTCTAATATTTTAGATTTTCTATGATTTTTTGGAATTTTCCAGAAGTAAATTGAAATTCTTCAAAACGGGTTCGACCGATACCGCTGACCGATTCTCAGATTTTAATTTACAAATGGAATTGAATTTTAAGAAACGGCTTTCCTGTAACTTCTTAAAATCACATTTTCTATCTAAATACTTTTTCTGAGAATTTTCTGAATTTATCAAAATTCTACTGGATTTGGTGTCGGCCAGTCTCACTGGTTGATTCCAGGAATTTTAATTTATAGTTGGAATCAAATTTCTGAATTCCGCTTTCATATTGCTTCTTAGAATTATATTTTCTCTTTTCAGGCATTTTCTGGGATTTTCAGATTTTATCAAAAGTCCGGCCGACCCGGTATAGACCGGTATTGACGGTTGACTTCAGGATTTTTATTTTGAAAATAAGATGACTTTCTGAAAACCGATTTCACTAAAAATCTTTTTATAATATTTATTATTTTTGAGAATTTTTGGGTAGCTTTCCAAGCTACTTTATTTTTTGGACTTTTCCGGAGTTTTCGGTGTTTTCCCAGATACCGGAATAGTGCCCAGATATTTTTTCACTTTTCTCTCTCCTCGCTAGACGCGAGTCTCACCAACCTAGGATTCTGCATTTAATGCAGAGATCCTCTCCATGCTGCATTTAATGCACTGCTAATCAATTCCAATCAAGTCATTATGACTTTTGTCCTAGTGCTAAACGCGGCTTTTTGCATCTTCCCTGGGCGATGAGATAATCCCCGCGTCTGGCTAAATTTTTGCCCAGACGCGGATTCATTTGTATGGGGACGCAGCTTCTTTGCAATGAAACGCAAGTTTCATTAAATGATGAGAATGGCAATCTTATTATAATGTTTTCCCCTCCTTATAAAACCACCCCACATTCTTCTCTCTCTTTCATGATTACTTCTTCTTCTCCTTTGTTTCCTGAGAAAGAAAACCAACAGCCAAAGAGCCTCTTGCTCTCTCCTATTGGCCACCCATACTCCACCTTCTCCACCTCCATTTTCACCACCAACACCACCACCTCTTTCTCCTCCATCTCCTCCACCATTCCAACAACAAAAACACCAACTCCAACCACCAATATCACCTTCTTCTTCCTCTCTTTCCACCAAATAAACCATTACCTCCATTAACTTCTCCACCAATTCCACCACCACCTACACCTCCTTGGCCACTACGAACCACGCCATCTTCCTCTCCTCGTCGTGCTCTTTCCGACAAGCTATTGCTTCGCTCTCCGAAGCCTCGTTTCCAAAACCCCAACCTTTCATTTTTAACTACACTTGCACCCCCCATGGTTGCTTGGGCTTGGGCTTGAGCTACTGGATTTCGGCCAACTCTGGCCGTCGCCGGCTACCACCCCATCACCTTCTCAAGGGCCGGCCACCTCCTTTGGATTGGGGCCGAGCTCTTCTTCGTCGGCAACGCCTCCGATGATTATTCCGGTAATCGTTTACGATTATTCCGGTAATCTTTCCGGTGACAATTGCAACGACAAACACTAAACACCACCACCCCGAAATCACCTTCCCTCCTCTGTTTTATTGCTGACGCGGATCTCACCCCCGCGTCTAGGCAATCCCTTAACGCGGCCTTCGCGTTCTTATATCGACGCAACGCGGAGTCCAGGCCCGCGTCTGTGTCCTTCTCGTGTCAACACGACGCGGAGCCCATGCCCGCGTCTGTGTTCTTTTCGTGCTAAACGCGACGCAGAACCCACATCCGCGTCCGCGTTCTCCTCGCGACCTGACTTGAGCACAGATCCCGCGTTTGTGACATCTCCGCAGCGCGTCTCCCGCGTCTGCGATTCCCGCGTCTCTATTCTCTCTCCTCCCTTATATTTTAAACGCATTGACGCGTTGATTCCCTGGATTCCAGAGCTTGGGATTTCACAGTGTTTTCCTGAATTTTAGGCGAGTGTTCTCGCTTTCTCATTGGACTTTCCCGCATCGTCGGGTTGACTTGCACAACATTATGTATTTATATCGGTGTTCTCGTTGGGTATTGTGATGTCATACTTGTTATATTAACTGTTGACATACACCTATCTGTATCATACTTGACAACTGACGTGTTACCACCTGACATGACTTACTACCTAGCATATGTTTTACCACCTGCTTCTTGACACGTTGATACTTGAACCCCTGAAATAGGGAGGCTCCTGACTTTACTCCTGTTGATCCCCGTAATGGGATAACCATGAATATAAGATTACTATGAATACTCTGTGGACATTATTACTGGATAAATTATTATAAGTAGACAACTTGTACCTGATTTGGGGGAAACTGATGGGCCCTGATTAATCATGTTTATGGTGGTCTTATCGAGCCGCGCGTGGCCACATACTTGAGGGATCACCTGGCGGCCACCGGGGATTCCGTGGGGTGTGCTGGCACCCCTACTCCTGTTTATTCCTGCCGGGTATGCACACGCCCTAGGCCTATTTCTATGGGATCTGCGATACTCTATTCCTGTTCGGGCGTAAATAAGTCCCGGTACCTAGCGGTACGTTCCGGCTCAGCACCGGATACTCCTGAACCGTTGTCCCGGGCATGTACGGGGCCCATCCGAAACATGATTCATCGATCTTTATCAGTTTCCAAATAACTTGCTCTATAAGTTGTAAGTGGAAGTATGTGGAATGGGACACATACTGAAGCCTGGAACTTAGATGGCTCCGATTATAATCATATGTTACTATGCAATTTGTTGTGCCATTTTATAACTCAGGTTGTACGTGCTTGGATTATGGTGACATGGGATAAAGGTATATAAATGAGGGTTTCCTTGTTTGGATGTTCCTTCGAAGTATTGATCTCATGGAGCCGTAACCTAAACCCGTACAATCAGATTTGCTCGTATTCGGTTTTATTCGGTTTTGTCGGTTTTATGTTAGTTTAGGAGATATCTGGTGTTGTCCTATTTACTTTATTTCTCGTCTCGTTACTTTCCCTTATCTTACCATACCATGAGTATTCTCTGCTTGATATCACTTGTTATGTATCTACTTGCTTCTGCATGCTTATGCTCATGACACGGTTTTCAATGCATGCTTATGATTCGGTTTTATCGATACACATGTGCTTATCCTTGCACGCCATCTGGCTTTCGCCTCACCACTCGCCTGGGGAGTTCTGACTCCTCTGGATCCTCATGTCCAGGTCCTGGAGCTTGGACCGAAAGGGACCATCTTGCTGAGGACCAAGCTTACTTCTGTGGAGCAGACAGGTCAACTGTAGCTCCAGTCCCATCCTTGCTCCCCCTTGTTGGCTCGCGGCTTCTCCAGTTATCTCGTGAGCACTCTTTTGTACTGTTCATATATGTACATTTCTTTGTATTCTCGCATTTGCGCCTATCAGGTGATGTAATATTATTGTAATATTTATCACCTCTGGTGATAACTTTGTAATTGTACTCATATGTTGGAATGTATAATGCACCACTTGCTTCCGTACTCTGATTCTTGCCTGTACTGATGCTTAGCATATATACGTGAGGGTATTTCTGACCTACGTATATACGTTGCAGTGAAGTCTCCGTACCCGCAGGATCGGGGCGTTACAGGGTGGTATCAGAGCCTAGGCTCTCGCATCCTCAGTACGTCCAGACGGCAAATTAATGGTAAAGAATTTGCAACTAGAATACAAGAGTCCTGGTTATACAATCCAACTACAAGTGCAGAGTTATCTATTCCTTCCTTCTGATCCATTTCTTGAATCCTGAGACCTCCAATCTTTTACCTTCCAGCTTCTTCCTATTACCTCTTCAACCAACTCAAGTATGGAAAGACGGGGAACACGTAATGGTGCTGGTACTTCTCAAGATGGACCCAACAGAGACAATGATGGTATGATGAGGATACTTCAAGGGATGATGCAGAGTCAACAACAATAGACAGAGCTTCTACGTCAAGGACTGTTAGTTACACCCCGAGAGCAAAGGCCAGGCAACGTGTCAGACTTCAGAGATTACAACCAACTATCTTTTCAGGCACAGAGAAGCCCCTGGATGCAGAACAGTGGCTAATAAACACAACAGATCTTTTGAAGGCGGCCCGAGTCCCGATGAGAACCAAGTGGAAGTGGCCAAAATATAATTGAAGGATGTGGCCCGAACATGGTAGTTGACGGAAGAAGCAACACTGGAGAAACCATCACATGGGACCAGTTCTCAAAGGGTTTCTACGAGAGATTTTTTCCTGCAACAGCTCAAAGGGACATGGAAGAACAATTTATCCGCCTGCAGCAGCGCAACCGGTCAGTGGATGAATATGCTGCTGAATTCTTGAGGCTCAGCAGATTTGCTCCCTACATGGTGGCAGACGAAGAAAAACGGGCCAGCCGATTTCAGCAAGGGCTAAAGATGGACGTCCAGATGTATCTTATTCCTCAACAGCTGAAAACATACTCCCAGGTTCTCTCCATTGCCCATGAAGTAGAACGAGGACTGGAGAAGAAGAATGAGAACCAGGTACAGAACAAGTCAGTGAAGAGACCCTTTCAATTGATGAACGAAGAAGATGCAGCAAGGACCCCCAACGGGCCGATAGTCAAGCGATCATTCCGACCTCCCCCTCAGCAGATGATATGCGGGTACTGCCAAAAGCCCGGACACATCCAACGCAACTGCCGAAGGGCTAATGGACTATGTTTGGTATGTGGATCCGGTAATCACTCGACAGGTGGTTGCCCATTCAAGAGGACCTATCCAACACCATCAACATTTCCAACATGACCAACACCCCCAGCACTTCCAGCCCCACCACTGAGAGGAAACCCAGAACCCGTTGACCGAAGAGCCCCATTTCCGCCCCAGCAGTATGATCAGGCACAGAGAGGAGTGAGGACTAGAGCAGATCATGGTAGAGGTCAAGTCTACAACATGGCGGCAGAGGCATCAGACGAAGCAGCAGCAGAATGTGAAGCTCGGTATCCGGAACAGGAACCTTGAGGGTGTCACTGTAACCGCTACCCCTGATCTTTTGTATTTTGAGTTGGTAATCTTTCGTAAATATTCCACTTTATCATTCTCTCATTATCGACCCTGATCTCTCCTGTGTTCATCTTCCCCTTATCGAAATTGCGAGGACGCAATTTTTGTAAGGTGGGTGGATTGTAACACCCCGCTCCCAGAATACGTGCTTAATTGCGTATTCAGATTTTTCAGACATATTTTTTCGATTTACTTTCTGTATTTGTTTTATATTATGAGATACTTACATGATCGTTTTGCCTTGGATTTGGATTCGTAAACTCGGAGTCAGCCCTAATCTGAACCGGGAACCCGATCCTAGTGAGTTGCTCGATTTGATCTTTTCGCTATTCCAATTTGATCGATTTCAGTTTTAAACATCATTTTCTAATATTTTAGATTTTCTATGATTTTCTGGAATTTTCCAGAAGTAAATTGAAATTCTTCAAAACCGGGGTCGACCGATACCGCTGACCGATCTCGGATTTTTAATTTACAAACGGAGTTGAATTTTAAGAAACCGCTTTCCTGTAACTTCTTAAAATCACATTTTCTATATAAATACTTTTTCTGAGAATTTTCTGAATTTATCAAAATTCTACTGGATTTGGTGTCGGCCAGTCTCACTGGTTGATTCCAGGAATTTTAATTTATAGTTGGAATCAAATTTCTGAATTCTGCTTTCATATTGCTTCTTAGAATTATATTTTCTCTTTTCAGGCATTTTCTGAAATTTTTCAGATTTTATCAAAAGTCCGGCCGACCCGGTATAGACCGGTATTGACGGTTGACTTCAGGATTTTTATTTTGAAAATAATATTGACTTTCTGAAAACGATTTCACTAAAAATCTTTTTATAATATTTATTATTTTTGAGAATTTTTGGGAAGCTTTCTAAGCTACTTTATTTTTTGGACTTTTCCGGAGTTTTCGGTGTTTTCCCAGATACTGGAATAGTGCCCAGATATTTTTTCATTTTTTCTCTCCTCGCTAGACGCGAGTTTCACCAACCTAGGATTCTGCATTTAATGCAGAGATCCTCTCCATGCTGCATTTAATGCACTGCTAATCAATTCCAATCAAGTCATTATGACTTTTGTCCTTTTGCTAAACGCGGCTTTTTGCATCTTCCCTGGGCGCTGAGATAATCCCCGCGTCTGGCTAAATTTTTGCCCAGACGCGGATTCATTTGTATGGGGACGCAGCTTCTTTGCAATGAAACGCAAGTTTCATTAAATGATGAGAATGGCAATCTTATTATAATGTTTTCCCCTCCTTATAAAACCACCCCACATTCTTCTCTCTCTTTCATGATTACTTCTCTTCTCCTTTGTTTCCTGAGAAAGAAAACCAACAGCCAAAGAGCCTCTTGCTCTCTCCTATTGGCCACCCATACTCCACCTTCTCCACCTCCATTTTCACCACCAACACCACCACCTCATTCTCCTCCATCTCCTCCACCATTCCAACAATAAAAACACCAACTCCAACCACCAATATCACCTTCTTCTTCCTCTCTTTCCACCAAACAACCCATTACCTCCATTAACTTCTCCACCAATTCCACCACCACCTACACCTCCTTGGCCACCACGAACCACGCCATCTTCCTCTCCTCGTCGTGCTCTTTCCGACGAGCTATTGCTTCGCTCTCCGAAGCTTCGTTTCCAAAACCCCAACCTTTCATTTTTAACTACACTTGCACCCCCCATGGTTGCTTGGGCTTGGGCTTGAGCTACCGGATTTCGGCCAACTCCGGCCGTCGCCGGCTACCACCCCATCACCTTCTCAAGGGCCGGCCACCTCCTTTGGATTGGGGCCGAGCTCTTCTTCGTCGGCGACGCCTCCGATGATTATTCCGGTAATCATTTATGATTATTCCGGTAATCTTTCCGGTGACAATTGCAATGACAAACACTAAACACCACCACCCCGAAATCACCTTCCCTCCTCTGTTTTATTGCTGACGCGGATCTCACCCCCGCGTCTAGGCAATCCCTTAACGCGGCCTTCGCGTTCTTATATCGACGCAACGCGGAGTCCAGGCCCGCGTCTGTGTCCTTCTCGTGTCAACACGACGCGGAGACCATGCCCGCGTCTGTGTTCTTTTCGTGCTAAATGCGACGCAGAACCCACATCCGCGTCCGCGTTCTCCTCGCGACCTGACTTGAGCACAGATCCCGCGTTTGT
The DNA here is from genome assembly GCA_038442645.1 of Agave tequilana. Classification (NCBI taxonomy): domain Eukaryota; kingdom Viridiplantae; phylum Streptophyta; class Magnoliopsida; order Asparagales; family Asparagaceae; genus Agave; species Agave tequilana. The sequence continues at coordinate 157,272 of JAVJIF010032664.1, read as the reverse complement.
GACATCTCCGCAGCGCGTCTCCCGCGTCTGCGATTCCCGCGTCTCTATTCTCTCTCCTCCCTTATATTTTAAACACATTGACGCGTTGATTCCCTGGATTCCAGAGCTTGGGATTTCACAGTGTTTTCCTGAATTTTAGGCGAGTGTTCTCGCTTTCTCATTGGACTTTCCCGCATCGTCGGGTTGACTTGCACAAAATTATGTATTTATATCGGTGTTCTCGTTGGGTATTGTGATGTCATACTTGTTATATTAACTGTTGACATACACCTGTCTGTATCATACTTGACAACTGACGTGTTACCACCTGACATGACTTACTATCTAGCATATGTTTTACCACCTGCTTCTTGACACGTTGATACTTGAACCCCTGAAATAGGGAGGCTCCTGACTTTACTCCTGTTGATCCCCGTAATGGGATAACCATGAATATAAGATTACTATGAATACTCTGTGGACATTATTACTGGATAAATTATTATAAGTAGACAACTTGTACCTGATTTGGGGGAAACTGATGGGCCCTGATTAATCATGTTTATGGTGGTCTTATCGAGCCGCGCGTGGCCACATACTTGAGGGATCACCTGGCGGCCACGGGGATTCCGTGGGGTGTGCTGGCACCCCTACTCCTGTTTATTCCTGCTGGGTATGCACACGCCCTAGGCCTATTTCTATGGGATCTGCGATACTCTATTCCTGTTCGGGCGTAAATAAGTCCCGGTACCTAGCGGTACGTTGCGGCTCAGCACCGGATACTCCTGAACCGTTGTCCCGGGCATGTACGGGGCCCATCCGAAACATGATTCATCGATCTTTATCAGTTTTCAAATAACTTGCTCTATAAGTTGTAAGTTGAAGTATGTGGAATGGGACACATACTGAAGCCTAGAACTTAGACGGCCCCTATTATAATTATATGTTACTATGCAATTTGTTGTGCCATTTTATAACTCAGGTTGTACGTGCTTGGATTATGGTGACATGGGATAAAGGTATATAAATGAGGGTTTCCTTGTTTGGATTATTCCTTCGAAGTATTGATCTCATGGAGCCGTAACCTAAACCCGTACAATCAGATTTGCTCGTATTCGGTTTTATTCGGTTTTGTCGGTTTTATGTTAGTTTAGGAGATATCTGGTGTTGTCCTATTTACTTTATTTCTCGTCTCGTTACTTTCCCTTCTCTTACCATATCATGAGTATTCTCTGCTTGATATCACTTGTTATGTATCTACTTGCTTCTGCATGCTTATGCTCACGACACGGTTTTCAATGCATGCTTATGATTCGATTTTATCGATACACATGTGCTTATCCTTGCACGCCATCTGGCTTTCGCCTCACCACTCGCCTGGGGAGTTCTGACTCCTCTGGATCCTCATGTCCAGGTCCTGGAGCTTGGACCAAAAGGGACCATCTTGCTGAGGACCAAGCTTACTTCTGTGGAGCAGACAGGTCAACTGTAGCTCCAGTCCCATCCTTGCTCCCCCTTGTTGGCTCGCGGCTTCTCCAGTTATCTCGTGAGCGCCCTTTTGTACTGTTCATATATGTACATCTCTTTGTATTCTCGCATTTGCGCCTATCAGGTGATGTAATATTATTGTAATATTATCACCTCTGGTGATAACTTTGTAATTGTACTCATATGTTGGAATGTATAATGCACCACTTGCTTCCGTACTCTGATTCTTACCTGTACTGATGCTTAGCATATATACGTGAGGGTATTTCTGACCTACGTATATACGTTGCAGTGACGTCTCCGTACCCGCAGGATCGGGGCGTTACAGGGACCTCGCGTCTCTGAGGTTTGACGCGAGTTTTACTGAGTCTCGCATCTGATTCCAACACTTAAAGAAATTTCTAAATTGTGGAGTTTTAAACGCGGACTTTATGTGAATCTCGCATCTCTGAGGTTTGATGCAGATTTCACTGAGCTTCGCATCTTAGTTATTTGACGCGATTTCTGGGGTGAATCTTGCGTCTGAGCTTCAACACTTTAGCATTTTTCAGGTTGCTGACTATTGTGTTGTCTTTTTTGCAGCGCAATGCTCCTCAAACCCTTTGTCCAAGTAGTGTCATTTTGAACATGTAGGTGGTGCTGATCCGAGCATGATCTTCGTTCTCCAGAGGACTGCTCCTGTGACCATTAGTAAATCAAAGGAACGACGGAGCCGAATCAACAATGTCAGTATGCTTACTCTCTAGGAAATCATTTCCGATGGTCGATTTGAATCGGATTCTCGTGCCCTACTAAGGAAGCCCGACTTCTTCTTTGGTGACTCGATCGAAGCGGATGGGCTGCTCTTTATGATAGGAATTACAAATGGCTCTGCCAGATTGGCAACAGGAGATTCTTCCTCCCGAACATGAAGCGGATGTATCCCCCGGCCTACCTGCATCATATTTCCGTGTGTCAGATAATGGACTGGGAGTTGGTAAAGCTAATTTTCGGAGTTTCCCTGGGAAAGATAGGTGCTCGTGAAGCCTTCACAGTCATCATGGGAGGGATGTGCAGAGGTTGCAACCTGATTTGGTCAGAGCTGAATACCCAACAGGGGAGACCCCACAACTTGCGCCCACCTTCATCAGACAATTCCTGGATGTGAGAGGTGACCTTCCTTCAGAATTTCATGCCATTGGATGGATCCACGCTATCGACAAAACATGGTGGGACAGATGGGTAGGGTTTGCTCCTACAGAATTTGAAGACCTTTTACTGCAAGGCAGACTGTACTGGGCCGTGAGGGCTATCCAGTATGACATTCCGCAAAGCACTCAATATTTCTATGCTATCATGGAGAGGTATAATTCAGAGACCTGCAAGTTCTTCACTCTCATTAGAGAAATGGGGCTTGCCTTTCATGAGATGTACGAAGTCTCAGGCTGGTGATTGGAGATGCCTTTTACAAAGAATACGTCCCGTCGACAGAGGAGCTATATCTGCTGAAGAAGAGCGATCCTCTGGTGTATGAGACTTATTGGGAGGTGTTGTGCCATTTTCACATCTGTGGGCAGGTGACAGGATGGAGGAGTGGGGGAGTTAAGCAGATATCGTGGGCAAACTATCTGTTCCCCGGGATGAATAAGACTGACCCGATGACCCGGCTAGCTCCCAACATTGATAAAGAAATAATTAAAAGGATCAATGCATCCACCAATTCATACACCACATAGTCTAATGAGGATACTTTCAAACCGGACACGACTTTTGAGAACTTCCACCATCAAGCCAAAGTCTCGATGTTTGATCAGGCTCTATTGGCGGGCTTCCTCATGCTATGGCTGAAGCGATGTGTGGAGCTGACGCTACCGCATGAGGTGATCGTCGCCAACGTGGTGTACCCGACTATTTTGCTTGCTCATGGGATGTCCATTGCTCTCCTCCCAGCAATGGTGGCCGGGATCCAGAGTGGGTTACGGGCGCTAACGAAGAGCTTCTGTCAGGTGGAGTCAGTCGTGGACGCAAAGGGAAACCCAGTCAAGTATTCCAATAGTCATCCCCTTGTTAAGACTCTTAGTCTTAGGGTTGAGCTTTCATACACAAATCTGATGGTTTGGTATGTGATGCATTATCCATCACTACGCCGTCTCTGCCTCAGAAGGTTTTGTACCTTTTGTGCAGCAGTTGGAGAGCTCGAGCTGGCTCCAGTACTATATGTTCTACATCCAGAAGACTATTCTGAATGGGACCAACTACCAATTGGACAGGTGCTTCCCTGAGATTCACGACGCATCCTACAGGGACAAGTTTGCAGACCTCGTTGGTCCGGATGGATTTACCCGATTACTTTCTGGAATCTTCTGGTGGTTGATAAATATTCAGCCTGGATACTTGATTTTTCGGCAAAGGAACTATTGTACAGTAGAATCTTACATGCCTTGTTGATTCGCCAGGCAATTTAGTTACGACCAATTGTACGTCGGTAACCCCAACCTAAACCTTCGCTTCTGCGGGAATTTGTTCGAAAGTGCCCGGGCATGATACTACATCATGGCTGAAGGAACCGGAGCTGTCTTCACCCTTCCTTACAAGACACCCAATTCTTATGTAAGTCTTGATTTTTGTACGTGGTATTTCATGGCAAATAAGGTGCCTGGGTTTGGAATAAACACATGATGCATAAAAGGCATCAAATTCGCGTATAAAGCCAAGGAAGGGTCCAACGGTTGTCAGATGCGAGGGATGACCGAGTATCAAGAGGCCGAGAAGGAAACAGAAAAAGAGGCCAGGAGGGAGGCTAGCAGAGCAGGAGTAGCTTCGGGGGCAGAGTCTGGAGAAGAATTAGCTAAGAAGCAATCCACCAGGAGAACTCGGCAAGCTGTATCCAAGCATCCTCGAGCCTCTACTTCCCAAGGTGAGCCCAACTAGAAGAAAGTAAGAAAAGAATTTGAGGCTGCAATTTCAGCCCAGATGCCCGAGGTACTCCCCTCCAGTACGGAGGAACAGGAAGAAGAAGAAGAGGAGGAGGAGACATTCTCCTCTGTTCGTCCCCGGGGTTTGCGTAGCAGGGGTCCCGCAGTCATGGCGGAGGCAGAGTCTGCAGGCCAGTCCATTGTGGCCAAAGGGGCTGTGGTTGCAGAACAGCTGGAAAAAGTGAAGGAGAGGGCCGAAGTTGAAGTTCCATCTCAACCGGGAGTTTCAATTCAGTCGGCCGCGTCTTCAGCTCAAGAAAGAGGGATAGAGGTGCAACAACTAGGGGTCTTCAGTGTCTTGATGCCTACTTTTCGGGTTATGGAGCCCAACCCTACCACCGGGGTTCTCAGTGGCAAAACCCCAGTCCCTGAGGCCTCCTTGGTTCAGGTATCATCTTCATCTTCTGAAAAACATAGTTACTACTTGAGAGACAAAGTTGACTTCGGTGATGAACCCGCTCTTCCTGACACCAGCAAGTTTTCACACATTTCAGAGGAAGAGATACAGGTGGATGTCTCTGCAATGGAATTAGTTCAAACAGCAACTGATGCCTTTGGAATCGACACACGAACCCACGACGAACCTGGGATGCTTTGATACCACTTGTTGCGACCTCACGAGAGACCTTCTTGCGCCTAGCGCTTTCTCTTTGGGCAACAACCAACCTGAGGAACCCAAGCAACGGAGATGAACGCGCCGGAGAAGTACCGACACGATCAAGAACAAAGAAACAAAGGAGAAAGCAAATCAACATAATATTTAACGAGGTTCGACAATTAAACAAAGGAGAAAGCAACGCAACATAATATTTAACGAGGTTCGACAATTTGCCTACGTCCTCGGGGCAAGGGGGAGAGAGATTTTACTGATTCAACAATCAATTACAAGAGAATACTTGAGGAATGCAAGAGGGATACAATTCATAAGGGCTCTAATACTTATTTATAGCCAGAGAGTCTCAGGGATTTAGAAAACCCCAATTGAATTCGACCCCAAATAGGAAAGGAGTTCGAATCCGTTCAGGAGTGACCGAACTCGACCGGCCGGTCGACCGACCCCTGTCCACGGTCGACCAGGATCAACTGAGAGCAATTGCCTTTAAGTTGGTCGACCGCATTCGTCGACCACTTACTTGCCACGGTCGACCGGGCCATGCTTCTGCACGTCGTGCACACCGGTCGACCGGGTAGTCGATCGAACTCTTTCCTGGCCTGCTGCAAGCACTGTTTTCGCTCCCTTTGGCTTCCGATCTCTACGCTATTTTTCCGATGAGTTTAAAAACTCTTCCGATATCTTTTTACCTACTCTATCTCCTCTCTCTCTCTCTCTCTCTACAGGAGATAGTTGATGATGTTTCTGATTATGGTACTCTATAAACATATTAATATAGTTTATCGGTGGAGCATTAACTCCATCCGATTTTCTCAACAAAGAAATATAAAATGCAATTTTGTTGTTTTTACAAATGATATCATCTAGAATTTAGCAGATACTATGAAATCTAGGTAAGTATATTTTATCAGTTTCTTTCAGTATTCATTAGATCAATTTATAACGGTCTATCCATAGTAAATTCATAATTGATCTCTAGAGACTTACACCATTAAATTAAGCTTAAAAAACAAAATCCAGCAAACTTCAAAGACAGATCAGAAATAAAGGAAAAAACAACCAGGCAAGATTTACTGTCAATATTGACGTGAATTGACATAATAAATAAGCTACAATAAACAAAGGAAGGAAAATTTTAATAACCTAACCTATCTCTCACTAGGAATTCAGGCTTGTTTTAAAAGATACTAGCCATGGTGCCCATAACAAGACTATCATGTTCCTTTCACATCTCATCTCATCTGTTACCAGCAAAGGGTCATTGATTTGGGGCAAAGAGCAGGAAAAACAAGAGGCTCTACTGTAATTATAGGTTAAGCATATATAGAGTGCCTTCATAGGCTTGAATGGTCTTTCTCTTGTTGGCTATCCTAAGATTCAGCTTTCTCGATCTTTTGTCTCTCAGGGATGGTGTGCAGAGAGGAGATAGAAAAAGGATCAGAATGTTAGGGATATGTTTATGCTATCATCTAGAATTTGACAGATACTATGAAATCTAAGTATATTCCTATCAGTTTCTTTTCACTTATTCGTCAGATCATTTTATAACGGTCTAATCATAGTGAATTCATAATTGATCTCTAGATACTTACACCATTAAATTATGTTAAACAAATGAAATCGTGCAAACTTCAAAGACTGATCAGAAAGAATAAAACTACCAGGCAAGAACTATATGATGTTGGAAGAAGTTAAAGTTCTATACGAACAGTTAGTTTTATAAGGCGATATTTATTTCTGAAGAGATGTGTGACAGAAATAAAGTAGTTCTTTCATCAGCTAATATGCGCCTCCACTTTGCAGAGGGAGGATAAGGTTGCTTGATGTCAGAGAAGCAAAATGTCGAAGCTTGTATCCTGAATAAATGAATGTATAATTGACAATACTGGACGACAATATAATAGTTATTGAAGATAGACATGATGCTCCAATGCAAAACTCATGCTTGTTTAGCTATTAGGATTTGGCTATCCTACCAGAGTCGAATATGAGCACAAATCAGTTTTGTTAATGTAGAGCTTGGGAGATGACCCAAGTTTTGATCCAAAGCTGCATGCAACAGAACACATCGAAATACAAATGAATGTTCGTTCACATTTATTCATATAAAGGACCACAATGGAAGGTAACTCAATCATGTGATTACATCTCGTGTTCATATACATCAGTAAATTATATCATGGTTTATGTCCAAATTATCACAAATCTCATCCATGGACAAAACATCAAACAACCCACCTCCCTGTAACTGAATTTCAGTCTGGAACTGCGCCTGGAACTCCCCGTAAATATTAGTATCTCCAAATCCATGAAGAAACTCACCATTAGATTGCCCGTGGACAGGCACCAGTCCAGGCTGAAAGACCTGATTGGTTTGTGTGTACGAGTCCCATTGGCAACTCATTGCCCCATTGACATGATCAGTAGATAGCCAGTCAGCAAATATAATCTTCAGGGATGCAGAGGCTTGTGGTGTCCCTTTGGATGAGCCTTGCTCAGTACCGGGGGAAATGGACTGGCCTGAGTCCACCAAGGATGATTCGAATTGTTCTGCAGATTCAGCTGACTTTTGGTTGTTTGGATCATGAGATAACCGTCTAGTTTCTGAGATTTGATTTGCTGAGTCTTGAGACTTGGATGACGATGATGCATTATTGGGATTGACTCTCTTCTTGAGGTAGGAGTTCCAGTAGTTCTTCACTTCGTTATCGGTTCTTCCAGGTAGATGCATCGCTATTTGTGACCATCTGTGATGACACAAAACATCATGCTTCTATTAATTTCAACTTTCTTTATAAAGAGCAACTCCGAGTGTCAAATTCAAAATTTAAAATTCTTTATGCTTGTACATCCAAAACAAACAATTGTTCTTGAGCTTCTTCCAATCTGAAATTTAAACTAGAACTTGCCAATGCTTAGTTTTATTCTTGAAATCTTCCAACGTCATTGTCCATATACACATATATTCAGGCTTAATTAGGCCTAGACAAAGTCAAATTACTAGACATATGTTGAGCCTGCCTCATTTACAAAACAAACTTAAAATACCCTTCTCATTAGCAATCAAACTTAAATAAAGCTTGAGGTTAGTTTGTAACTAAAAGTTTGCACAATTTATAGCCTTACCATATGTCAGTGCCTCAATTCGTTTCTAGTTGTCCATTTGGAGAAGAAACAAGGAAGGAACCTTAGCTGAGTGATTCATTTGGAGAAAAATAAGGAAGGAAACTGAACTGGTGATGGAAGTCTTGCCAGGATGAACTGTGAACCAGTAAACCCTAGCCCATAGAGAAAACTTGCATCTCAATTAAAATGATAACTGCAAAGTCTAGCATGTGTCATTAAGTTAAACTAATTTAATGGGAAGACAACTAAGGTAATGGAGTTCATCTCATAAATTAGAATCAATGATTGATAAGATGGTCTCAAGATGAGACCAACCATTTTATTAGTTTACCCTCATTAACAAAACAAAGTGGAATCCCAACCTTTCTTTAAAAATCTAGGTGGAATGTGAGACTGCAGTTTTTTATTCAAGCATTTGCCTAACAGGCTTAGAATGTCAAAGTTCTAACAATTCTTGCCTTGTATCTTTCGATGTTGACTTTTCTCGATAATTATTTAGTTTGTACAGCTCTCAAACTCTTCGCTCACCTTGTAACTTATGTCAATATCAGTAACATCTCATTTGAAAATCTGTAGTTTAAGCTCAAGACCAACTTTTCTTTCATCAGCAACCTATGAGCATCAAAACAATACATAATGATAAGATGCTTACTTGTTCCCCAGTGTAGCATGAAGTTTCATAACTGTTTCCTCCTCTTCCCGTGAAAACATCCCGCGTTTCAGTCCCGGCCTCAGGTAGTTGATCCATCTTAGCCTGCAGCTCTTTCCATTTCTTTGCAACCCTAGAGAAACATTTTGGATAGAATTAACAAAAGAGATTTCAGTAGAAAGTTTGAGGCTTTGAGTCCGAAAAGTCTCAGGCACATTTGAACTATATGTGCATATGAAAGTAGAGAACTAATTTGTGAAGGAATTTGATACCATGAAGAGTAGCCATTTCGAAGATTAAAAGAAGGTAATGTACTCTTTGCAATGATTTCTAGACTTGATTTTGCTAGAACTGATAAAATTGATTGATTACAACAAGTGTTCCTTTGACAGATACTGAAGTAACCCTAGGACAAAGATTGATTGTGCTCACACCAAAGTTTTGTTTTGGAGAAAATCCTTTCTTAGAATGAATAATGCTAAGGTGAGAAAGGTCACAAATAAAATCAATGACATATCTAATAGACTAAACGCCATTATCATCATCGTCATCATCCATATTTTTTTCCATCTAAATAGAGATGGCCATGGACCACAATGCTAAGGTGAGAAAGGTCACTCCAGGTTGACCAAAATTTTGGGCAGGGCATTTAATTTTTACCTCACATCAGCCCTGTAAGAATTGGTTCCTAATAGTTGCTAAATATGATAAATTAACACGAAAGGGACTCGTCCATAAAAATTGAAGGCAAGTGACACATCCTTGGGTGCCAAAATATTGTCATAGGAAACACATATCCTTTTCATAGGCAAACAAAAAAACCAATTGAATATCATCAAGCTTCTACGAGTCTAATGGAGGATTAAAGTAGCACAAAATCAACTTTCAATGTATTCTAAAGGACGAGTGAAAGCCTGTTCAGCTCAATATTTTCAGTACAATGCACATTGTAGTAACATGATGAGAGACCCCGAACCTAGCTATGTTAGGATCACAGGAGAAACTGTAAGCGCTATAAAATGCCGGCTTTGGAAAAAACTCACCAGCTTTGATAGGAACTAAACTCCAACAGCCATGGCCGTGCTTAAGGATGCAATCCCTCAGCCTTTGGTCTTCATCCGGTGACCATAACCCCTTCCTGTAATTCGCCTTCGGCTTCTCACAAGTCCTGCACCCCATTGTCTCCCCCTTGGTATACTGATCACAAACCAACTCTTAAGATGAAAAAAAGGAAGACACATGCTTTAGGATTTAAAGGGAACATCTGGTCCTAAAGAAAAAGGACTAGCCAATTAAATTACTAATATGGAATTAAACTGACAGAATAAAATATTTCGATTGGTTACAACATTTGAAGATGTCATTTGTGGGCTTCTACCGGCTCACCTTCTTCCTGATTGGCTCACCTCATATCGAGTCAGCTAATAGAGGTGGGACCAGTCGAGTTTCTCAATCGAGTAGTTGTGTCTCTGAAAGAATGAAAGGAATTAGTTGTGAGTATAAGACTTTGCAATCATATGTTAATCATTGTGGGGCATCCAGCTCCTCAATAACATACAGTGAAGAGGCCCCTTGAAAGTTTCCAAAGCGTGCCACTCGTTTCTTCGAACCAACGAAAGAAAAACGAGGGATGAATTGAAAATGCCGTAGTTAAATATGAACAGGCGTGCTGCTTCTCGAGGGACATTAAAAAGGACCCATGAGCTCAATATTGAAGTGATTTGTTATGTCAATCTCTGCTCTCAGTCGCTGTTAAGGACAATATGAACAGTACCTTCACCTAATCCTTTTTACTTTCTATGTTTGATTCTTCCTTCTTCAGTCAATGTGCATGTTTCTAAAAGGACAGTAGTTTCACTAACTGTTTTTGATTTTTATTTTTCAGATGAATAAAGATTGTGAAACAATGACACTTGCTCTTCTCATCGTTTTCAATGCATTCTCTCTTTCGGATGTTTCTGAGATTACTGATGCTTGTACCATTCTCTTCAGCTTCTGCACACTTTGAATCTATACTTACACAATCTTGTTAATGAAAGATATTTGTAAGCATTGTACAGACCTCTTGTTCATTTGTTCGTTAAGCATGTTAAAAGAACAAGTTCATACATGAACTTTTTGGAATTCTGCCCTTGAAGAAAACTAATAGTAACCACTAGAATTTACGCTAAATATTCTTCCCATTGCTACGATGAATGTTAATCAAGTTATCATGACTAAGTTTTCGCTATTTTGATGGAAGTAAACTTTCAACCGGTGCCTGATTTATGTGTTAAACATACAAGTAGACACAAATTTCTTATAGGTGATCGCATGCTACACATTAAAATGATCTCTTTTGTTCTGCATACTGTAATAGATGGAACATATATTGCCTGGCCGACAAACGATTACTCAAAGAGATTGTAGTCTGAAGATTCACATACATCTTTCATTCAACAATTGAAGCATAGGGTCAATCACACTTTTTGGTGATCAACCTGCCCAAGTTGAATACTGTTGATAACGAACGTGCTCAATTATATATCCTATCAACTGTCCTTCATTAGCTTATAATTACACATTCTATTTTATTTAGATTTATTGTCTTTTATACAACTATGAAGTGTTTATTTTATCTCATCTATCTACATCAACAAGCAAGCTTGTGTCCTTGTTTAAAGGACCACCGTGTCAAATTCTATTATAAAAGTTTAATGCAAAAGTCTCTCTCATTGAAAATCATTATTATGTTCATACTTTTGTTTGAAAAGAATGGAGCAAAAGCAAATCAGCACTGAACACATAAATTTCAACTTTGTGCTTGAGAATTTTATAGAAGAAGGAAAATATCGACTTGATCTTCTTGTGATTAGAAAAAACTTGGCAGTTCATTGGCAATTTAATTATGAAACCTCCCTTGTCAACGAAAAACTTTGCAGGACTGATTACAATAAATGACTGATTATTTTAGTACTTGATGAAAAGATAATTTATTAGACATCATTTTCATAAGAAGATTCTTTTGTACAAACTTTGGTATTTCCAATTTTTTACATGAAAACTAGCCATACATAGGAAGGGATACTATATGAACCTTTCATAGAATTACACACACACACATTTTAATTGGTAACAAGTATTTTCTTTAACTCTAAAAGTCTTCCTTTGACAGTATGAAAAAAAAAAGCCAGAAGATTCTTCGTGTAATTAGAAAAGATTAGCCATTAATTAACAATTAATGTAACCTCCATTGTCAGTGGAAAACTTTGCTGGACTGAATTAGAGTAAATGATTGCTTTTTTTTTTTAATTTTATAGAATTAGAATAAATGATTGATAATGCTAGTTTTTGTTGAAAAGATAACTTATTGCACACCATTACCATAAGAAGATTATTTTGTGCAAATTCTGACTTTTTAGATGACAACTATCCGTACGTAGGAACCTTTCGAAGATATTTACATCTTAACAATAACCAATATTTTTGTTCATTCTGAAATGTCTCAATTGATAGATGAAAAAGAAAGGTAGAATTATTTACCATAGAAAAACTTTCACATAATGCTACATGGGAATGTATCTTCAGTGATCAATATGCACATTTAAAATACACTAGACTTTAATTATGCTTATAAAATTTACTATTGGTGACTGAAATGAAAGACCAAGTAAATGAAGTCCAAGTGGTGGTTGTAGACTAATAGGCTCTTCCAATCTGTGAACTGGGAGCAAAGGTAGATACTGTAGAGAGTAGATCAAAATCAGGGTTTTTTAACTCTTGATTTGAGAGAGAGAGAAGGGATGTGTACAGAACAGGCAGAGGCATCAAAATTACAAGAGGTTCGGTCGACTGGCCGGTCGACTGACATGCACAAACGTGCAGGGTGATTGTTTGGTTTGTCCGAACAAAGATGGTCCCACATCGGTTAAAACATGGGAGGTTCTTGGGTTTAAAAGGGATTGGGCTACTCCACTTGGAGAACTAGCTTTTCGAGACGGTGTCCCAATCCTTTCAAATGGTATCAAAGTCGGACCCATACTTGACCGATTGTGGGGAAATCGATCCTCCAGGAATAGACCCCGGGATAGGTATGTCAACAGGTCGGGTTCGGGGGCGGGTACGAATGGTTTTCCGACCCGGACCCGCGTTTACCCAAGAGGGTATCATACCCGCCCCATTTATACTACCCGCGGGTTCAGAAGGTGAGTTCCCATCTGCACCTACCCCGCGGGTCCAGACCCGTTTACTCATAGCCGAAAGTGTTAAAACGGGTAAATGAGTAATCGGGTCTAGTTTATAAGTAAAATCAGACTCGACCTATTTACTAAACGAATATACGAATTAACAGGTATACGGGTCCGGGTCCACAATAACCTTTCTCATACCTGCCTAATCGGGTCGGGTCCGGATCCAGACCCCCGACCTGTTGACAGGCCTAGACCGCCTCTGTCAAATACCACGCGGTTTAAAAAAGGGAAAGAGATTAGTCTGCTCCACACTTGGAGGGAAAGCTAACTTTTCAGATGGTGTCCCAATCCCTTCAGATACCAACATAACTTAGAGGTGTAAAGAATCTCTAATCCACAAACTTGTCCACAAGTCTGATTGTGGTTGCAAGAAAAACACAAATATATACGCCTTGGAACGCTGTAACATCTAATTTTGGTGATTTCCACCGATTTCGTTGTTTTTTTGATGAAAATGGAATGGAATATCATTCCATAAAGTGCACACCACAAATGTTTTTTTTTTTAGAAAAGACGGTGAATCAAAAATGCCCCTGCGCTTTATTAAAAAGAATTAATGAAAATAATTCCGAGCAACTACACGAACCTAAAGGCCTCCAGAACTACAGAAAAACTGTGCACACACAAGTGCTCGGAAATAGATAAAAGAACCTAAGTACAAGGAAAAGAAAAAAAAACTTCCACTCTACTCTTCTCCGCCGATGTAGCAGGTGCACTGGTCAAATCTTTCGCTGACACATCCTCTGGTGCCACTCTAATCCGCTTTACTTCAAAACTCCTGCTGACGTCATCGTTCCACCGGAGAAGAAACCCCTCGCGCGGATATGATACCCCTGCCCAGCTCCGGCTACAATGCCGACCACATCAACGGCGACCTAAAGTGTCCCATCACAGCCAGGTCAAGAGCGACATCAAATTTTCATAACAACAGTCACATCAACACCGTGTGGCTGATATGACCACTCACATGCCTCGTTACTCTAAAACCGACCCTTGTACAGAGGTTCCAACAATGACTAATCTCTAAGAGCGTGCAATTTGAAATTCAAAATTCAAATTATCTGCCAGAATTCTCAAATTAGTCCTATGCCCACAGATCCCGCCTGAAGAGGACGCGGGCAACGTGGACCCGTAGCCACAAACGATTGTGTCATCCTCTTAGCCCGACTCAGTCCTCGCCGATTTTCTCTCCGCTGCTTCCGAGGCACGTCAGCCGCCAAAATCCGCTGAGCCGTCGGCTGTGACCTTGTCACGCTCCACTGCAATGCCCTCCTCTCGCTCTTCGCTGACGCCTGACCGACACCTGACGGCCTTCCCCCTTATTCGGGAAAAAACAATTCCTATTAAAAAACTAGGAATTGGAATGGAATTGTGGGGGAGAGTTTTTAGTAAGGGATTGTTTGTCTTGAAGAAAATCTCGGAGAAACCATGAAAACAATTTGAAACGAGCACTTTTCCCAACGGTTTCCAAAAAGTATTTCTTCTCCTGTTTGATTCAGCAGAAACAGGTTGGAGACTCTTTTCCTAAAAATGTCCTCTTTTCCAAGAAACCAAATTTCAGAGATTTTAGAGCGAAAAGGGTTCGGCTACCTGATTCTTTAATTATTTCATTAATAAAGAAAGAAAAGAGCGAGACTTTTCTTTGAGAAACACTCCCTCTCTCATCGCTCCCGCTGCCATTAACAATAACAAAGTTTAACTTTAAGTTTATTTTCTCAACATTTGTTACTTTACTTAGTATTTTTTAATCAATCGCTCACTCGACAAGTCATGGATCAAGTTGATACGTCTTTATCACAACAAATGACATTAAAACCTAAGATCAAGAGTTTTAGAATAAGTTCAAGCATGGACTAACAATACACTGCAAAATGCAGCGCACATTATTATAGATCCTTGCCACAATATGGAGTCGTATTATGAGGCAAATGAATTAGCAACTCCATGTCCTGGTGTGTGTCCCCATACAATTTATGACAATTGTGTAAGGTTTAACTTTGAACTTTTTTTTTTTTTTTTAAAGTAAAAGGTGAGAAATCAATCCCGCTTCATTAAAGAGAATATAATGATAGAACTCACTTGACTACTCTCTACAGAACATCATAACAATACTCTCTAGAAAATAACAAGAAACTTATCATGATAGTACAAAAGCCACAGACGGTAAGAGAAACAAGTCTCCCCCATCAAGAACATCATGAGACAAGCCAAAGAAGCCCAAAAAAAGTCAAGTCTTGGAAATGTATAGAACAGAAGAACTTCACAAAAACACCCCTAGGAAATCATTCGCCCACTAGCGTATGTGTCCATCCTGTCACCTCTCTAACTTGAATACAAGTGTCTTTATTGGAATGTGGATACATAACTAATGGAATGTTTATAGTATCCCAATTATTCGCGAAAATTATCTACTTTATATTATTCGCTTCAATTAATTGTATGTTGAGCGTAAAAAATTCCCTCCTTTTTTCTTATTGAGAGTACAAAATATAGATTTCTGATCTATTAACAATTTACTTTGAATTAGTGAACACTTTTAGAACCTAATAGTAACTATTTTTATAAACTACACGCAATCATCCTCCCGCTGTATTTTTTTTATTCAGTTTTAAAATAGTTTTTTCTTTTCTTTTTCCCCCCTCTTTTTAACTAAATTGTAGTTAGAAAGCAGCAGGACGTTGGAATTTTTTCACTTTAGTTTACTATAAACTATCTTTTCTCTGATTTAGACACACCTTATGACAAGCAACTATTTGATTCATATCAAGATATCTCAAGGATTCCAATCAGTGCGAAACCAGGTATAAATTTTAGGGTGAGCTATAATTTTTTTTAACATATATTTATGAATTATATGCATTTCCAAAAAAAATAAAACATTATTCTTCACTAAATCAGGAGTGGAACTAGTAACAAATTTGTTAAAAGAAAACCAAAATAGAAGGGGGCCTAACACAATATCTGAAAAAGAACAAAAATAAAAATAAATTTATTACAATTTTTTAAAAAAATAGGCTAGGCTATAACCCACCTTTGGGGCCGCCTCTGATTCCAATATTGCTCAAGCACAGAAACGAGCACATGAATATTTGTCTCTGAGCATATTCTCTTTTCCCATAACCTCCAATAAGCCAACCTCAGTGAAGTATTTTATTTTATTTTTTATGCTCGATACCTACGTACTGTAAACAAACTAGCATACGTCTGTTTCAAAACAACAAAGCTTGCGTCAGTACATCAACAAGCTCTAGTTTTCGTTCAAGTGGGTCATTCTATAGTTGGTCCCTCTAAATGTCATGCTCATCAGCAATCACAATTTGGTCTCTTCTCCTCTTGCATCAGCGTCGCCTGTGACACTAACTGGGTCTTGTTCCTCCATCAGAGATCCTTTTCTGAAAACTTCTTGATGCTTACAGCATGCATCACACTTCTGATCCTATTATGTCGATGGCAACTACCTTCTCCAACAATGACATGTATTGTGTCCTAAATAGGATATGTAGAGCACTTTTCTCTGCCGAAAATGATGTGTTTCTTATATACAATTGATCTTGCAGTTGTTTTTATGTCTTTGGTCACTTTTTAAATGCATAAAAGATTGTTTCCTGCGTCGAATCAACACCTCAATTGGAACGACTTAAGGTCAGATTCGACAAGTGGTGAATAGTGCATTGTATTTAGAAGATGCGATGGTTGTGGTTTGAATATCAAGTAATAAGGCGCTCATGTTTGGGATCATATTTTGGTCATCCAACTACGCTCTTTATTTCCAATGTGGACTAAAAGTTTCGATGTTTGCTTTTGTTTCTTTACTACTTTGTTAACCCAAGTGTTTGTGAGCTGGATTTGAGTCATTACCAACAATTTGTATATTGGCTTGTATTCGGCAGGGTGGCAATCAAAGAGCCCATACTTTTGGAAATTTATTGTCTTAGTCTTCACTTTGAGCTACATGTTTTCACGCAGTTGTGTGTGTTCTGAAACTTATTTCGCAGGTCACTTCGGAGTATGTCCTAAAACTTGACCGTTAAACCAACCAATCCCAGAACATCATCCGTTGCGACCCCTCCTCTCTCGGAGATGCCTCCTCTAGCGTCTCCTCCTCTAGCTCATCTCTGCCTATGGCTTCTCCTTATCATCCGCTAGCTTCTCCTCCTCTTCTACTTTTCCTTCTCCAGATCTCCTTTTCTACCCCAACGGCACCTTCCCTTCTTCCCTTTTTTTTTTCTGAGAAAAAAACGGTGAGCCATAAAAGCCCTCCCCACTTCATTAAGGGGCTGTTTGGATGAACGGAAGTGGGTGGAAGTGAGGAAGTATGATTTTTTTTTTTAAAAAAAAAAATGAGAATTTGTATTTTTTTCGGTGTTTAGATGATAGTTGAGAAGTGTAATTGGAAAAGTGTAATGTATTTTCAGGTGTTTGGATGGTCATGCGGAAGTAGAAGTAGAAAAGTTGACCAAATTTATATTAAAATGAATATTAATTATGAAATACATTAGACTGTAACTAGACCGCAAGTGAGATTTACATGAGCACAAAATTAATTATTTTGAGTTACAACTTATTGCAAGTGAGATTTACATGACGATAAAATTAACCGTGACATTCTGGAAATAGGAAAATGATTGTATAAAAGAAAAGGAAAAAGGATTTTCTTATTTTTCTTTTTTAGTGTTTGGAAGGACAGCAAAAGTGGGAAATGAGGCATTTCACTTCCTCACTTCCACCTCTAAGCAAACATCACCTAAAAGAATCAATGAAAACAATCCCAAGCAAGTACAGAACCTAAAGTTCCCCAGAAGTACAGAAAACTATGCACACACAGGCGCCCGGAGATAACTAAAGAGCTCAAATACCAAGAAAAAAAAACCCACAATCTCCACTCTCTCGTTGCATACAGACAAGAACGCTCTTTGTCGCCTTTGTACCGCATAACTCCTCCAGCTCTCAAGAACTCCTCCAACAAAAGGAACCCCTATACTCGAGCACGACCCTAGCCTTATATTCCTCTTCGCCATCTTTAGCCGGGCAGATCCACTGGATGGAAACTGCCCCATGAATTTCTTGAACTCCGAAGGAAAGACCTCCTGTAAGCCCTTGCCGACGATGTTCGTCAAGAGCTCCTCATCTCTCAGTGGACCAAGACCTGACCCTCCGAGATTCAACCCATCAAGGGATACCTTGCCCCTGATTAACTGGGTAAGACGACCCAAATTTCTCACTCTTAATAAATCTCTGTTTAAGCATAGGGGCCAAGCCTTCTCCCTCAAAGTCCCCTTTATTAAAAAATTCATGTTTAAGTGTTTAACCAGCTGGGCTTTGCTGTTCCTCTTAGGCTTAGAAAGCCTATTCTGCAACCCAAGTACGTTCCTCACCGCAGTGCCGCTTGCGTCCAGGCAATCAACCACAACCCCAACTTACTCCTCTCCAAATGATTCAGCATCATGTCCATTACCTGAGTGTCAACTCCCCCTCCTCCAAAGTATGAGTGATTCTGTACTCAACTAACTCTTCTGGCTTAATCCCAAATAAATCACCCAAGCCCATATTTAAGCTTGAATCTTCTCCAAAGTGTCCATCGCATGGCCAAAACCATAGGGCCCCAACCCACACCTCTCCCCCTCGAAGCCGCCCACTAGCCTATGCAGCATAGGCATAGTGGTGTTAGGACCAACAGTCGCATTAATCTCCAATCGGATCAGCTTTGGATCTAAATCTTTAGTTGACCCAAAACCGGAACCCGCATATCCTCAATCATCTTGCTCTCAGCCTCGATCCCATCAACCGACAAAATTTGAATTTTAATTCGAATATGTCCTCGAGTAATGTGCATCGGCGGCTTCACCACCTCAGACAATACACCCATCCCCTATCGTCGATGGAGCGCCCCCGACAACGTCCCCTCCACCGCCTTGTCCGCCTGCATATCCCTGTATCCACCCCTTCCCAATTTACTTGCGAGCTGGTAGCAATTCATCCACCTTTGAACCCCTTGCTCCTGCATCCCCTCGGTTGGAGAGACGGAAACCCACTCCGCCGCCCTCCCCAAAACTAGGAAATGTAAAGGAGGATACAGAGTCCCCAACCGACGAGCCTCTGTCCTCCAAACCTCCAGAGGAGGATACAGTGCTCCGCCGAACCCACCCCTTTTCACAGCTTCCGCGAATGATGGCGTCCGCTCTGCCAACTGCTCCGCAGAGGATCCTACCTCCAAACGAAGCAACAACCGCTTACCTTCAACCAAGCCCATGATCATCTCTTTGGTGAGAATCACCCTCGCAACCACATCATTCTACTACTCGTCATAACTGCACGCATCTCCCTCACGAGAACTCCATGACGAAGACCCACCAACGACAGGTGGGTGGTCGAAGGACCCGCGCCTGACTCCCTCCCCCACACACCTCTTGGACTTTGCTTCCTGCTCAGGTCGGAGGCCCCTCTGTTCTCCGCCCGAAGCCAATGTATCCAGATACGTGTCCCGATTTTTTAACCATATTGTTTCATTTTCTTCCAGTATTTATTTTTCGGGTGGTGATTGCTTATATTTTTGGTATCAGATCTGGATTCTCTGTCTTAGAGTCAACCCTGACGCGGACCGAGAACCCGATACCGGCTTATCGCCCGATTTGATCTTTCCGGTAGTCCGGTTTGACCGATTTCAGTTTCAAACACTGTTTTATAATATTTTAAATTTTTCATGATTTTCTAAAATTTTTCAGAATCATTTTGCAAAATCTCTAAAACAGGTGTCGGTCGGCATCACTGACTGATTCCCGAATATTTTGTTTTCAAACGGGATTGAATTTTCAGAAACAGCTTTCACGTTATTTCTTAGAATTTCATTTTCTATCTAAATATATTTTTTAAAATTTTACAAAATTTATCAAAATTTGACCGATTCTGATGTCGGCCGGCATCGCCGAAAATTACAGAATTTTTAATTTAAAAATTAAGTTGAATTTCTCAAATCTGATTTCACCGGACATCTTAAAATAATATTACTATTTTTGAGAATTTTTCGGAACGTTTCTGAAACAATCGATTTTTTGCCATATTAAAATAATAATATTATTTACCAACCTCTTTTCTTGCTTTTTCCTTTTCCACTCCTCTACTTTGTACTCGCAGAATATTCTATTAATTTAATTATTTAATAAAATATTTATTTGTTATTATTTTCTATTTCTTTTCTTTCTTTAATTTTTTCCTTTTTCCTTTCTTTTTCTTTCTTTTTCTTCTTTTCTTTCTTCTCCCTTACGTTTCCCCATGCCCTGCAACCTGCAACCGCCGCTTGCAGCAGCAGCAGGGGCATGATGGGCTGCTGCTGCAGCCCATCCCCTCATCCCCTTTCATCATTCTTCCTCCTCCTTTCCATTAAAATCTTTTCTTCTTCTTTCTCCTTTCCATTTCCATTTCAACTTCAAACTCCTTCAATCAAAACCAACCCACTTCCCACCATTACCATCGCCGCCTCCACCATCATCATCATCGCCGCCCCCTAGCCGCCGGCCGCCACCTCCCCACACCCCCTCTCCTTTCCTCCACCTCCTTCATCTTCAACCAACAACCTATCACCTCCAATTTCAAACAAACCCATCCCCACCACTTCCTCTCCTTCTCTAAAATTTACCCCCATCTTCACAATTCCACCACTCCCACCATCCTATCATCACCTCCTCCTCCTCCAACTATCCACCTCGTTCAACACCACCACCACCACCACCAAATCCTCCACCAACCGCAAACAACTAACACCATCACCACCAACTCCTCCACCAACACTAACCAACCAACCAACATCACCCCCTCCTCCCCTCCCCGGGGCAGCCGCGCCCCCACCTCCGGCGACGCCGCCGCCGCCGCCCCAGAGCGACTGATGGCGGCCGGCCACCGACCCCCCCTTCCTTCTTTCTTTCTTTCTTTCTTCTTCCTTCTTTATTTCTTTATTTCTTTTCTTTTCTTATTTCTTTCTTTTTCTCTTTCTAAATATACCCATTTTAATCACTTTCCCTAAATACCCTCCCCTTCACCCCCAAATTACTTCCCTATATTTTCCAATATACCCCTCCTCTTTATTTCTTATTTTCCCTCTTTAAAGATACCCTTCCTACAACTCTCTCTCTCCTTCCTGCAACTCTCTCTCTCTCTCCCCCCTCTCCTCTCTCATCCCCTCTCTAATATATATATATATTATATATATATATATATATATATATATATATATATATATATATATATATGGATTAATAGCTTGCTCGCTCGTGTTCTCGGATTTCTCGGATATTACTCGGTATTTCGTTCCGATGTTAGGCGAGTACATTTCTTGTGATATTTCATGCTTTATTACCATCGTTTCATGTCTAATAATTATTATCTAGCTTTTAATACTTGATGTCTCGTTATGCGTGTTGGTATATGATATACGAGTGATTTCTAAAATTATCATGTTTTATAAATATCTGCCGGCCGTTATTATACTTTGTTGAACCGGTATTATATCGGGTATGTCTAAAGCTGCTCCCGCTTTACTCGGCTTCGCATGGCTAATTAATAGACTAAATTATTATTAATATAGTTGTGAAGAGTTTGAAATGTTTATTTATACTGTTCCCCTGTACATGCATGACCGGATGACTACCCGATATAGGATGTTATGACTCTCACCAACATATTGATTACCTGACACTTGACACTTGATATCTGACACTGGTTGTAACGCCCCGATCCCGGCGGATACGGGGACGTCACTGCAACGTATATACGTAGGTCAGAACTACCCTCCCGTATATACGCTAAGCATCAGTACAGACAAGAATCAGAGTACGGAAGTAAGTGGTGCATTATACATTCCAACACATGAATACAATCACAGAGTTATCACAGAAGTGATCCAATATTACATGAATATCACATCACTAATATGCGCAAATGCGAGAATACAAGGAAATATACAAGTATGAACAGTATGAAAGGCACTCACGAGTTTAAAAGAAAAACTCGAGAGACTCACAAGGGGGCCTGGAAGGATGGAGCTCTGGATGATCGGCTGGGGATCCACGCTACCGCTGCGCTACTCTGATCCGCAAGGGGGAGAATCTACACGCTCCAAGCTCCATGACCTGGACATGAGGATCCAGGGGAGTCAGTGAAACTCCCCAGGCGAGTATGATACAATGCCAGGTGGCGAGCCAGGATGAGTACGAGTGTCAAGTACAGAAGACAGGGAGGTTAGAACACAAATGAAGTATATATGAACGGGTATGACATAAACATCGTAAAACAGGAAATCCAGAGTAAAACTGATATAAGCAAGATTGATTGTATACGCTTAGGTCACGGTCCCATGAGACTAGTACATCGAAGGAATAATCCAAACAAGGAAACCCTCATCTATATACTTTTATCTCATGCCACCGAATATCCAAGCGTATAGAATCAGAGTTGCAAATCATATAACAGTCAAACGGGAATACATATCGGAAATCATAACATGCATAGCAAGTGTAACAAGAATCAATAATTGGAATCTATTATTATTATTACTTGTCTTACTTTGATATCTAGCTATGTGAACTAGCGTCCTAACGCACATAGATCCATATCCGAGTAAAGCAAGGTTGTTATTGGAAATAGATGGAGAACTGATAGAGCTTCTTATAGTAGTTTCCATACACCTGGAACCAGTTTGGAGGCCAAAGTCCCCCTAACACTTGTCTTCTGTGGGCCCAAAGTCCCACTAACACTTACCGCCAGTATTTTTTTATAATCCATCACTATAAGCAAGATATCATTCCGGCATCCATCATTTTCTCCCATTCCCATACAAGTTGTCCTTTTTATAGCTTATTAACATAATTATCAGATTACGGGAATAAACAGTCATAACAGGAATAACCCAACAGATTCAAGAGGTGGCCCCCACAGTGAGGTGTGGCACTTTGTTCCATGTGGCACTTTGTTCTGAGGGATGGATTCTAGAGGTGGCCCCCACCGAGTATGGTGTGGCACTTAGTTCCATAATAACAAGACAGGATTCCCGTAAACATAATAATTACAAAGTCAAGTACATCATGCTTGGTGTCAGGAGATAGCATGACAAATGGTGATATGAGCAAGCAACCAAACATAACAAGAGATTGATAAAGTCCGGGTAAGTCTTGCCAAAAAGTAGCATGTCAAGTGGTCAGATGTTAACATACTAGATGTCAGGTGATATACATGTGTTAAAAGGAAGCATACAACTAACAAGTCTGAAGTAATGGCAAATGGTAACATGGAAGTAACTCAAAGTCCAACGACCACGAAGGGTCGGCCACGCATGGTATATGATGAAGAAACAAGCATATCATAAGCATGGTACAAGCACAAGATGAAGCTACCATAATACAAGCAATGTAGTGCAATACATGAATATGGAAATAAGAAGCGAAATACTTATCGACCGATGAAACGGGAAACTCAAATAGAGGCGAGACTACTCGCCTAAACCACCAATATGCCAAAAGATTCAAAATCCACGGAAGCTCGGGATGCGCCACAAACTGATATAAACATGTAGAGAGAAGGGGAGAGAGAAAGAGAGAAGGGAAGATGATGTTTGTCAAGTGACAAGTCAAGTAATACATATCAAGTAACGAGTCATGAAGTACAAGATACAAATACATGAACCAAGTATAAGATCCAAAGTTAAGAAGATAAGCAACTATAACAGACAGCCAATAATTAGTCGACTGGGTGGACAGGGTAGTCGACTAATAGAGGGTTAGTCGACTAGGAAGATGGGGTAGTCGACTAATACTGTGTTCCAGAGAGTTGGATTTCTGTTTCAGGAAAAGGTTAGTCGACTAGGGTCATATGGGTAGTCGACTAACAGACATGACAAGTCGACTAACAGTTATGTTAAGTCGACTAAATCTGAGATACAGAGAGTTAAGGTTTCTGGTTCAGGAAAGGTTAGTCGACTAGGGTCAAGGGTGTAGTCGACTAAGGGCCTCTAGTCGACTAGGAACTAAGGTAAGTCGACTAATACTGTGTTTCCTAGAATTGTGTTTCACAGGACAGAATAAGTTAGTCGACTAATGTCTAGGTCCAGTCGACTAATCGTGGGAAAACAGCAAATAGAACAGATTTTCTAGGGTTGGGTTTGATGGCTAAATAACAAGAATTGAAGACACAAATCAACAAGAATATGCAAACATAAGTAGACTAAGAGTTGTACAAGTCTTGGTGAGGGAAATTACTTACCAAAAGGAGTGGTGGTGGTTGATGATGAAGAAGAAGAGGAAAGGTAGAGATGGTGATGATCCTTGAGGAAGAAGGAGATGGAGGAGTTGTTGTTGTTGGTGTTGGAGGAGGTGGAGCTTGGCCGGAGTTGGGAGGGGTCCTCGCCGGCGACGAGATGGCTGGCCGGCGGTGAGGGTCGGCTGGCTCTCTTGGAGAATAGGAAGAAGAAGAAAGAAATGAGAAGAGAAAAGAAAGAAAAAGGAAAGAAATGTAAGGGAAAGTTTATATAGGTTTTAGATTTTATGAAGGAGATGCAAATAATGAAAAGAGAGGGGGTTTGTGTAAATAGGGGGAGGGTGAGGTGTCCCTCACTTGGCCACTTGGCCGGCCATGGGGGAGAGAGAGAATGAGTGGGATTTAAAAAGGATTAGGTGAAAGTGAGTGGGATTATGTGGAAAATTGGAATTATTGGAAAATTGGAAAAGGCTTTGGTTAGTGGAGGAAGGAAAGAAATAAAGGAAAAGGAAAAAGGAAAATAAATTATAATGAGAAGATGTTTTCTTGGGAAAGAAGATGAAAATAATGGAAGTGGCGGATTCCCGGGATTCAGTTGCGGATGCGGAAATCTTTCGGGAAAATACCGGAATCGTCCGAAATTCAAGTATCTCGGAACGACCCGAAATAATTACCAAAAATCAAGAATATTAAACTAAGAATTATAGTGAAATCCGTTTTAAGAAATACTTTATAGTTTTAAAACTAAAAATCCCGGAATCAGTTACCTACCGACTCCGATGGAATTTTCATAAAATCATAAAATCCTCAGAAAAAGAATGTAGGTAGAAAATATGATTCTAAGGAATAAAGCCTAAAGGACCATCATGGAATTCCAAACTGTTTGAGAATTAAAAATCTAGGAATCGGTCAGCGGCACTGGCCGACACTGGTTTTGAAGACTTTCATTTTAATTCCAGAAAAATCTAGAAAATCATAGAAAATATATAATATTGGAAAATGATATTTAAAACTAAAATCGGTCAATTCTAATTATCAGAATGTCTAAATTAAGTAATACTCTAGGATCGGGCCTTCGGTTCAGACTAGGGCTGACTCCGAATCCACGAATCCAAATCCAAGACAAAACAGTCATATAAGGAATTCATAATACAGAATAAATACAGGAAACAAATCGAAAAAATACGACCGAAAATCTGAATACGCAACTAAGTACGTATTCCGGGAACGGGGTAATACAATCCACCCACCTTACAAAAAATTGCGTCCTCGCAATTTCGTTAAGGGGTAAATTGAATACAAAGGGGACAGCGGTGGAATTTATACCAATTAAGATATGAAGCACTAGAGGTAGGGCTCTCAAGTCGACTGAACAATAATCATCCTCCGCACTTCCGGCTGTATAAATCTTCGAATAATGCTGAATAATACTGCTGATGTCGTGGCTGTGAAATAAATAAGCCAGAATACCGAAGACAAAGAAAACCCTGATAGTCCTGAGCATAATAATAAAGAAGACCGATAATTAAGAATCCCGAATACCAGGCATCAATCACTCTGAACGATATAGTAGAGAATGTAGAATATCCGTAGAGAATGCCGACTACTGTCTTCTGAAAGATAGCCAGATCAAGATCGATCTGGAGAATACCAAGCTTCATAGAATTCACCGAAGAGATCACGTAATAGCTTCATGCAGAACAGCCACTACCTCTCTAGTCTAGTCATATCTTAAGATAGTATAAGGCTTCATAAAACCAAAACAGGGAAGGGATATGGAAAGGATTTAGGAATCAAAGGAAAGATAGTCAAGAATAGATAACTCTGCACTTGTAGTTGGAATGTATAACCAAGACTCATGTATTCCAGTTGCAAATTTCATTACCATTAATTTGCCCTCTGGACGTACTGAGGAAGTTAGAGCCTAAGCTCTGATACCATCCTGTAACGCCCCGATCCCGGCGGATACGGGGACGTCACTGCAACGTATATACGTAGGTCAGAACTACCCTCCCGTATATACGCTAAGCATCAGTACAGACAAGAATCAGAGTACGGAAGTAAGTGGTGCATTATACATTCCAACACATGAATACAATCACAGAGTTATCACCAGAAGTGATCCAGTATTACATGAATATCACATCACTAATATGCGCAAATGCGAGAATACAAGGAAATATACAAGTATGAACAGTATGAAAGGCACTCACGAGTTTAAAAGAAAAACTCGAGAGACTCACAAGGGGGCCTGGAAGGATGGAGCTCTGGATGATCGGCTGGGGATCCACGCTACCGCTGCGCTACTCTGATCCGCAAGGGGGAGAATCTACACGCTCCAAGCTCCATGACCTGGACATGAGGATCCAGGGGAGTCAGTGAAACTCCCCAGGCGAGTATGATACAATGCCAGGTGGCGAGCCAGGATGAGTACGAGTGTCAAGTACAGAAGACAGGGAGGTTAGAACACAAATGAAGTATATATGAACGGGTATGACATAAACATCGTAAAACAGGAAATCCAGAGTAAAACTGATATAAGCAAGATTGATTGTATACGCTTAGGTCACGGTCCCATGAGACTAGTACATCGAAGGAATAATCCAAACAAGGAAACCCTCATCTATATACTTTTATCTCATGCCACCGAATATCCAAGCGTATAGAATCAGAGTTGCAAATCATATAACAGTCAAACGGGAATACATATCGGAAATCATAACATGCATAGCAAGTGTAACAAGAATCAATAACTGGAATCTATTATTATTATTACTTGTCTTACTTTGATATCTAGCTATGTGAACTAGCGTCCTAACGCACATAGATCCATATCCGAGTAAAGCAAGGTTGTTATTGGAAATAGATGGAGAACTGATAGAACTTCTTATAGTAGTTTCCATACACCTGGAACCAGTTTGGAGGCCCAAAGTCCCCCTAACACTTGTCTTCTGTGGGCCCAAAGTCCCACTAACACTTACCGCCAGTATTTTTTATAATCCATCACTATAAGCAAGATATCATTCCGGCATCCATCATTTCCTCCCATTCCCATACAAGTTGTCCTTTTTATAGCTTATTAACATAATTATCAGATTACGGGAATAAACAGTCATAACAGGAATAACCCAACAGATTCAAGAGGTGGCCCCCACAGATTCAAGAGGTGGCCCCCACCGTGAGGTGTGGCACTTTGTTCCACGTGGCACTTTGTTCTGAGGGATGGATTCTAGAGGTGGCCCCCACCGAGTATGGTGTGGCACTTAGTTCCATAATAACAAGACAGGATTCCCGTAAACATAATAATTACAAAGTCAAGTACATCATGCTTGGTGTCAGGAGATAGCATGACAAATGGTGATATGAGCAAGCAACCAAACATAACAAGAGATTGATAAAGTCCGGGTAAGTCTTGCCAAAAAGTAGCATGTCAAGTGGTCAGATGTTAACATACTAGATGTCAGGTGATATACATGTGTTAAAAGGAAGCATACAACTAACAAGTCTGAAGTAATGGCAAATGGTAACATGGAAGTAACTCAAAGTCCAACGACCACGAAGGGTCGGCCACGCATGGTATATGATGAAGAAACAAGCATATCATAAGCATGGTACAAGCACAAGATGAAGCTACCATAATACAAGCAATGTAGTGCAATACATGAATATGGAAATAAGAAGCGAAATACTTATCGACCGATGAAACGGGAAACTCAAATAGAGGCGAGACTACTCGCCTAAACCACCAATATGCCAAAAGATCCAAAATTCACGGAAGCTCGGGATGCGCCACAAACCTGATATAAACATGTAGAGAGAAGGGGAGAGAGAAAGAGAGAAGGGAAGATGATGTTTGTCAAGTGACAAGTCAAGTAATACATATCAAGTAACGAGTCATGAAGTACAAGATACAAATACATGAACCAAGTATAAGATCCAAAGTTAAGAAGATAAGCAACTATAACAGACAACCAATAATTAGTCGACTGGGTGGACAGGGTAGTCGACTAATAGAGGGGTTAGTCGACTAGGAAGATGGGGTAGTCGACTAATACTGTGTTCCAGAGAGTTGGATTTCTGTTTCATGAAAAGGTTAGTCGACTAGGGTCATATGGGTAGTCGACTAACAGACATGACAAGTCGACTAACAGTTATGTTAAGTCGACTAAATCTGAGATACAGAGAGTTAAGGTTTCTGGTTCAGGAAAGGTTAGTCGACTAGGGTCAAGGGTGTAGTCGACTAAGGGCCTCTAGTCGACTAGGAACTAAGGTAAGTCGACTAATACTGTGTTTCCTAAAATTGTGTTTCACAGGACAGAATAAGTTAGTCGACTAATGTCTAGGTCCAGTCGACTAATCGTGGGAAAACAGCAAACAGAACAGATTTTCTAGGGTTGGGTTTGATGGCTAAATAACAAGAATTGAAGACACAAATCAACAAGAATATGCAAACATAAGTAGACTAAGAGTTGTACAAGTCTTGGTGAGGGAAATTACTTACCAAAAGGAGTGGTGGTGGTTGATGATGAAGAAGAAGAGGAAAGGTAGAGATGGTGATGATCCTTGAGGAAGAAGGAGATGGAGGAGTTGTTGTTGTTGGTGTTGGAGGAGGTGGAGCTTGGCCGGAGTTGGGAGGGGTCCTCGCCGGCGACGAGATGGCTGGCCGGCGGTGAGGGTCGGCTGGCTCTCTTGGAGAAGAGGAAGAAGAAGAAAGAAATGAGAAGAGAAAAGAAAGAAAAAGGAAAAGAAATGTAAGGGAAAGTTATATAGGTTTTAGATTTTATGAAGGAGATGCAAATAATGAAAAGAGAGGGGGTTTTGTGTAAATAGGGGGAGGGTGAGGTGTCCCTCACTTGGCCACTTGGCCGGCCATGGGGGAGAGAGAGAATGAGTGGGATTTAAAAAGGATTAGGTGAAAGTGAGTGGGATTATGTGGAAAATTGGAATTATTGGAAAATTGGAAAAGGCTTTGGTTAGTGGAGGAAGGAAAGAAATAAAGGAAAAGGAAAAAGGAAAATAAATTATAATGAGAAGATGTTTTCTTGGGAAAGAAGATGAAAATAATGGAAGTGGCGGATTCCCGGGATTCAGTTGCGGATGCGGAAATCTTTCGGGAAAATACCGGAATCGTCCGAAATTCAAGTATCTCGGAACGACCCGAAATAATTACCAAAAATCAAGAATATTAAACTAAGAATTATAGTGAAATCCGTTTTAAGAAATACTTTATAGTTTTAAAACTAAAAATCCCGGAATCAGTTACCTACCGACTCCGATGGAATTTTCATAAAATCATAAAATCCTCAGAAAAAGAATGTAGGTAGAAAATATGATTCTAAGGAATAAAGCCTAAAGGACCATCATGGAATTCCAAACTGTTTGAGAATTAAAAATCCAGGAATCGGTCAGCGGCACTGGCCGACACCGGTTTTGAAGACTTTCATTTTAATTCCAGAAAAATCTAGAAAATCATAGAAAATATATAATATTGGAAAATGATATTTAAAACTAAAATCGGTCAATTCTAATTATCAGAATGTCTAAATCGAGTAATACTCTAGGATCGGGCCTTCGGTTCAGACTAGGGCTGACTCCGAATCCACGAATCCAAATCCAAGACAAAACAGTCATATAAGGAATTCATAATACAGAATAAATACAGGAAACAAATCGAAAAAATACGACCAAAAATCTGAATACGCAACTAAGTACGTATTCCGGGAACGGGGTATTACACTGGTACTTATCATGCTATACTTGACACTTGATATCTGACACTGATGCTTGATATGTTATACTTGACACTTGATATATGACACCGGTACTTGCCATGCTATACTTGACACTTGATAGGTGACACCGATACTTGCCATGCTATACTTGACACTTGATATCTGACACCGGTACTTGCCATGCTATACTTGACATTTGATATCTGACACCGGTACTTGACATGTTATCACTTGACCTGATATTGTGACACCTGGCTGGATACTATACCCTTGACACCTGTATTACTTGGCATATTCATAATTATCACTTTTACGGGGACTTGACATGATTATTATACTGTTACAAACCACTGGTACTCCTGGACTCCTGTGCTCCTGTAATCCTGAACCCCTGTAACAGGGAGACTCCTGATATTATGCTCATAATATTTTACTCATGTTGATCCCCGTAATTAGATAATCATAGATATTGGAGTACCGTATACACTTGTGGACATTATTACTGGATTATACATATATAATAAAATACTCAACTTATACTGGGGTGGGGGAAACTGATGGACACCGGTATGATGTTATATTCATAATGGTGGTGATTTCTGAAGTGTCATGTGGGGCGTGTAATGATAAGTCCCTAGAAGCAGTAGCCTGAATCTGAAGTGTCGTGTGGGGCGCGTAATGATAAGTCCCCGGAAGCAGTAGCCGTACTCCTGAGCTAGTCCCGGGCAGAGACGGGACCCACTATAGATATGAGCCATTAGATTTATTAGTTTCCAAATAATAACTCATCTTATTCGTAAGTGGATGTATGTGTACCGGTAGTACATACCTAAGCATATGAATCGGATGAATAACATAAAACAACCAAACAGTAATAATATTAGGAACATGTGATATTTGGTCTCTCCTTTGTTCGGGTCCTGTTACTCACATATCAGACCCGGATAAGTTCTACAGAGTGCGAACTCTAGTATTGATTATCGGTGATGTGAGGCGCTGGTAGTGAGGCAATTGAAATATCAAAAGGTACTGATTATTATTATTGTACTCAAAATGCAACACCTTTTATATTCCAGATATAGTGTTATGCTCTAAGTTGACACCCTGTTTTATAATATATGACCTCTGTGATACCCTGATTACTCCAAACACACTTTAGTTCTGTTACTCTGAGGGCAACTCAAGTTGTATGAACTCAGATGATGGCGATATGGGATGTGTGGTATATAAATTAGGGTTTCCTTGTTTGGATTATCCCCTTGACGTATCAATCTCGTGAATTCAGAACCTGAGCTTGTACAACTAGTTTTGTCTATACTTGTATTTATCGCATGTTTAAAGTATTTATCGCATGTTTAATATCTTTATCGCATGTTTATTTGTACTTTAGTTCTAGATACTATATTCTATGCATGCTTTCTGATTCAGACTTATCAATATACATGTATTTACTTGATTTCAGATTTACTGTCATTCCTTTAATTTCTTTTACATTACTTATACCTGCATGCCTGAACCGCATCACTTGATCATGTACATGTGTACATGATATGCAGGCTACTTGGCTTTACCATATGTACTCGCGGGGTTGCATCTGATAACCCTGAATTCCCATGTCCAGATCCTAGAGACCGGACCTTGGTGGCCTTGCTGTAGCTGATCACAGTACGTAGCGGATCCTTCCGTGACGATCGGAGTGCAGTAGAAGCTTATACCTCGTTGTAGTTTTTCCTCCCAGTTCCTCTCCTGTTTGGCTACCGAGGCTCTCTTGCTACTCGTGAGCACCTCTCAATTTTTGTATATCTCTTCATGTATTGTACTTTTGTATTTTCTGGTGATTAAATATTTCTGTAATATTGTATCACTTTCTGTGATAACCATGTACTTGTGTAACGCCCCGATCCTAAAGATACGGAGACGTTATGGCGACGTATATACGCGAGGAAAATACCCCACGTATATACGCTAAGCCTAAAATGTAACCTGAACAAGCTATAATCAGAACTATAATAATCAAGGACCACTGCAATATAATCCAACATTAGTAGCAACATTACCTAATCAAAATAATAGTATTAATAATACCAATAACAACTTGCAATACTTAATTACAAAATAATAGAATACTAATATTAATTAATAAACACCGACAATAAAATAAAGATAACACTAATAGAAATAATAATAAATAATAATGGAAGAATAATTTGCCATTTACTATCAGAAAATAATTTGCATACTCAACAATAATAATCAAGAGAGAAATAAATTAACTTGATTAATTAAAAATAATCGGTAAATCAAATAAATACTTGTGAAAAATTAAAATACAGTATTATTAGATTAGGGGTATTACATTCTACCCACCTTAATAAAAATTTCGTCCTCGAAATTCAAATAAGGTAGGGAATGGTACAAAATCAAAGATCAAGAGAGAACACAACAATCTTCCACGTTGCCTCGTTGGGACACCACGATTCCGCTGCGCGCTCTGATCTCCGCTACCAGCTTCAACATGGAGTAACCGATCTCAAGAGATAGAATCAGGAGGAATGAATAGGAAGGAAGGATAAAATCAAGATGGACATCCAAATCACTATAATTGAAGTGTTGGAATCATGAATACCAACAGATCAAGAATGGAATTCCAAAGGGAGGACGATCAATTCCAAATGGAGTCAATATCATTATATGAATAGTATATGTATTTTGTAGTGTCGACATAACTGTCTCAGGTTACAGGTAGGAACTAGGTTCTCTTTTATGTCGAAAACCTAGGCTCTGATACCACTCTGTAACGCCCCGATCCTAAAGATACGGAGACGTTATGGCGACGTATATACGCGAGGAAAATACCCCACGTATATACGCTAAGCCTAAAATGTAACCTGAACAAGCTATAATCAGAACTATAATAATCAAGGACCACTGCAATATAATCCAACATTAGTAGCAACATTACCTAATTAAAATAATAGTATTAATAATACCAATAACAACTTGCAATACTTAATTACAAAATAATAGAATACTAATATTAATTAATAAACACCGACAATAAAATAAAGATAACACTAATAGAAATAATAATAAATAATAATGGAAGAATAATTTGCCATTTACTATCAGAAAATAATTTGCATACTCAACAATAATAATCAAGAGAGAAATAAATTAACTTGATTAATTAAAAATAATCGGTAAATCAAAATAAATACTTGTGAAAAATTAAAATACAGTATTATAAGATTAGGGGTATTACAACTTATACTTTTCTTTTGGAATGTATTGTTGTGCGCGCCGACAACAACCAATAGAGAATCACACAATCTCCACAGCCACAAAAACACCCAAATCACAGAAATCACAAGAGAAGAACACACAATCACAAAACACACGATTTAACGAGGTTCGGCCTGAATGCCTACGTCCTTGGGGTAATCAATGGAGAGATTATTACTTTTAAGAAGGATTACAACTTGCTAGCAACATCTTTGAATGCAAGAGAGATGCAGCCTTTCTTTTCCGCAGCCTTTGTGATTGCTTACAAACCCTAGAAACCAGAAACAACCTTAAATATCCAAATCTGCGGAGCAGCAGATTTACGCCCAAACCCGTCTGTCGGTCGACCGGCCGGTCGACCGACTTCCTCTTCCGGTCGACCGGACGGTCGACCCAGAAAATCCGAGAGTTGGGTTGTTTACAGTCAGGCTTCTCGGTCGACCGGCCGGTCGACCGCTCCCTGGCCTGTGCACGTCGTGCACTTCGGTCGACCGGGCCGGTCGACCGAACCCTGCCAGATACTGCTGTTGCTGCTGTTTTCTGCTGTTTTCTGCTGTTTCTTCCATCGTCTCTTGTCGCCGACTTCCTCGACTATCCCTTGACAGTCCGGGTCAACTCCCTCAGTAAAAATCTCTCTCTTTCCAACATGTATATTACCACTGTGCTTCCGTACTCTGATTTTTTCCTGTACTGATACTTAGCGTATATACGTGAGGGTATTTCCGACTTGCGTATATACGTTGCAGTGACGTCTCCGTACCCGCGGGATCGGGTCGTCACAACCAACAACTTCTAGCTGCGTGCCCCAGTTGCCGGCAATCGAAGCAGACGATGCCTGTGAGGCACACAACTTTCCAGTGGCCATGAAGGCCACCAAAGTGACAAGTAGTGTTCACCATTGTGAGCAGATGATAGGAAAAGTTAACATTGATCTAATATCTTGTTAGCAGATGTTTGGTTGCGGGCCACTAAAAGGAAGGAAAAAAAAAGTTCATTTCTGACGATGTTGATGGTTATGTGCGTCTTTCATGAACCCTCCTTGTTAACTTGTTAGCTGAAAATTTATATGCTCCGCTCCTTCCCTTATTCCTCTTCGCACTTTCTTGCTTTTGATTCTGTTTGTTATTTCTTAGGGGTTCTGCTTCAGTGTGGCATTTCTCTCGGAGTCTCTTGGGCTACACCATGTTCCATTCTGATAATATGCCAGTGCGCGGCCAGACAGGGAGGGGTACGACGGGTGAGTGGAGGACCTCGAGATGTCATTTCAGTGTGGCATTTCTCTCGGAGTCTCATGGGTTGCACCCTGTTCCAGTCTGAAGATAAGCCGGTGCATGACCAGTAGCGGAGGGGTGGACGGGTGAGTGGAGAGCCTCAGGATGTCATTTTTGTGGCTTGATCAGCCACTGGAAGGTGGTGTCCCCAATGGCCTGATCTATTTTTCTCGTAGGGGAGCGGGACACTGAGCGACGTGCTGCCCATATCGGACGGATGCCATTGGTAAGGATGGCTATGGGAATGGATCTGCGAGCTCAGGGCACTAATCTCGGCAAGTTTGAGCTCAGTGGTGGCAGTAAGGAAGAGATGATGGTGCGGATTGCCCTCTCCAAAGAGGTGATTTCTGGGTTACTCTACGTGTTGTGCGCACCGACAACAACCAATAGAGGATCCAACAGATCTCAACCACAAAGAACAATCCAACAAATCCAAGAAGAACAAATCAATCGCAAAAAACGAGATTTAACGAGGTTCGGCCAACGTGCCTACGTCCTCGGGGCAATCAATGGAGAGATTTATATTAGGAAGATGATTACAATAGCTCTTGGTCTCTTTGAATGCAAGAGAACCCTTTGCTATCTCTCTTTCGCAGGTTCTTCTATAAGATACTAACCCTAGAAAACAATAGCAGCCCTTAAATACAACAGGTTTCCGAACTGCAGATTTCAGCCCAAACCCGACTGTCGGTCGACCGGTCCGGTCGACCGACCTCCACCTCGGTCGACCGGCCGGTCGACCGAAAACAACCGAGAGTTGGGCCCTGTTCAGTCAGACATTCCGGTCGACCGGGCGGTCGACCGGTC
This sequence comes from Agave tequilana, assembly GCA_038442645.1. Lineage (NCBI taxonomy): Eukaryota > Viridiplantae > Streptophyta > Magnoliopsida > Asparagales > Asparagaceae > Agave > Agave tequilana. The sequence continues at coordinate 121,901 of JAVJIF010032664.1, read as the reverse complement.
TCTGACACTGTGCACGTTGTGCATGTGCGGTCGACCGGCCCGGTCGACCGCTGAACCTGTTCTGCTGCTGCTGCTTGTTTTCTGCTGCTGTTTCCCTTCGTCTTCGTCGTCGATTTCCTCGGCGATCACTCGACGACCCCTCGACGATCCTAATCAACTTCCCCATCAGTAAACTCTCTCTTTCCAACAATTCTCCACCTCGGCGAAGATTTTCTCAAAATCTGAGCCGATCTCCAACGAACCCCAGTCCATCACCTGGCGAAATCGACACACGATTTCGGCGAAATCGACACACGATCTCAGCTTGCGCGCACCGGTCGAAATCGACACACGATCTCGGCGAAATCGACACACGATCTCGGCTTGGAATCTTTAGCTCAGCTGTTCCTGAAAAACATCGCACATGCCTTCCCTGCACTTCACCTTAGGAGAATTTTCATACATGCCGATCACCAACATGGCTTTTTACTCCTCAACTTCATGACCTCACGAAGACTCCCTCATGAGCCAACACTGACTCTCCAACTGACTAGCTCTATCTAGTCTACCTGTCTTCCACTGACGGTCCAACCAAGTTTGAGTAGAACACACCAAACATCATCGGCTTCAACTGAATGCACACCCCTCATTATGCAAGCTCAACATCTTCTCACCGAAAGATCACCTGTTCATCAAGATCACACCATCTCACCACTACGTGAGATCCAACTGGCCACAACACTTCACCTCTATGTGAAGATCCAAACAGCTTCTCGAGAACCCAAATAGCTCCATAAGAGTTGCAACACCAATGGCTGCGCCTTTACGGCTGCCTACGTACCTTTGCCCAAAAGGATCAAGCCAACCGTAGTTCATTTAAATGAGCTTCAGCAAGCTCAAATAATGGTACCTGTATCTGCAGCAGTGAACCTGTCAGACTGAGTCATATGAACCTCTTCCCGACCATCATGGAGAGCAACGGCCTTCAACTTGAGCTTGTCGCGTTCACAAGCTTGAGATTCATGCTTCTTCAACCACGACCGTGGTTTCACCTTGGTTCCAATGGCTGCAAATAACTCGACATCCTCTGCAATGTCGTCATCCTGTTCAGCATCACCCCTGGTATCTTGAACTCCTCCCGGTGTCACCTCCGATGAAGTCTCCTCTGATGCCGAACCAACTGGAGATGATGGAGTAGCATCAACCTCCACCCGCTGCAATCCTTCCTTGGTCTCCGTCCTCTCTACCTGCTGAGAGACAGTGGACTTCACTACTGAAGCCTCTCCAAGTGTGACATGTCTGCTCATCATGATTTTCTTGTCTTCGGGGTCCCACAACCTGTAGCTGTTTCCCTTGACGCCCAAGTAGACAAACCTCTTTGCTCGCGGATTCACCTTGCCACTCTTGGCACTGAAGTAGGCCGGACTTCCAAACTCCCGCAGCACACCATGATCTTGAGCAAATTTTCCAGACCAAGTTCCCAATGGAGCTTTACCTCCTATTGCAGTCGATCTGTTCCTGAGATGGCTAGCATACTCAGTCGCCTCAGTCCAAAGCGACTTGTCCAATCCTGAATTAGACAATAACTTCCGAACCTCTTCCAGCAAGGAACGGACTATCTCTTTAGCCAACCCATCTGTACCTGTTGAGAAGTGAGTAGCAATCCCTGTGTTCTGGCCAAACTGTAGGAATTGGTCAATGTCTATTCCAACATTACCAATGTAGAGCTCCTTTATCTTCCTACCTATCTGCCTCTCCATTTTTCCTCTCCACTTCCTCAACACATCTAGGGCTTCACCCCTTTGTCTCATAGGATATATCCACAACTGCCTAGATGAACAATCAATGAAAGAGACAAAGTACCTGTGACCTCCAAGCGATGCCGTCTTAGCAGGTCCCCATACACTCACGTGAACACAATCAAGAAGACCTTCATTGTAGTGAGAATTGGTGCTGAATCTCACCGTCTTCTTGTCCAGAACGCTGTGTCCACCTTCCAACTTGCAGGTAGCAGCACCTTTCATGGATTCCTTCTTTGCAGGAGCTTGCAAAGACCTTCCATCTTCGTGTCCGACCTTTCCCTGCCAGTCCTCCGGGCCAACATCATCTGATGAACTTGTAGTCTCCACCTGATCTGTAATCGTACTACCCTTCAAGTAGTAGAGATTGCCTCGGCGGACGCCCTTCATCACCACCATCGAGCCCTTGATCATCCTGAGATCGCCATCTCGAACAGATATCACCATGCCCGATGCTTCCAAAGTTCCCACGGAGATTAGATTTCTCTTCAACTGAGGTACATACCTCACTCCTTTCAGCTCCCTTTCCATCCCATCAAACATCCTGATTCGGATTGTACCTACACCCTCCACGCTACATGGGTGATCGTCGCCCATAACGACCGAACACCCCTCCAGCTGCTCAAAGTTGGAAAACCAGCCCCGATTAGGGCACGCGTGGTATGTTGTACCTGTATCCAGAATCCACTCATCTTTCCATGAGTTACTAATAATGGGAGAACTGACTGAAAACGAGAAACCTGACGAGTCCAAATCTGCTCCATCTTCCTGTGAACTATTCCTCTGAGTCTTCGTCACCTTTGCAAGATTTGTTTCAGCATTCGGCTCCTTCTTCCCCTTGAACTTCGGACAGTCCACTTTCCAGTGCCCTATCTCTCGGCACAAAATGCACTGATCCTTCCTCAGATCCCTATAGCCCGACCTGGACTTCGATCTTCCTCTCACCTCCTTGCCCTTCCGCGATGAACTTCTACTTCTTACTTCCAGTGCCTCCGCCACTGAGCTTGACTGTGAAGGATGCCTCTCATTCTTCCTTATGTCATAACTCATTAATGCAGACGATACCTCATCATAATCCAAGGTCTGCCTTCCATTAATGAAGGTCAGTGTGAATGTCTCGTACTCCTCTGCAGGGAGTGAATTCAGAAAGATGACCGCCTTATCTTCCTCTTCTACCACGACATCCATATTTATCAGATCTGTAAGAAGCTTTATGAATCGGTTGATGTGCTCATTTACTGTGCTTCCCTTCTTCATTCGAAACTGATACAGCTTACTCTTAAGCTGCAACCTAGACTCCACGCTCTTAGTCAGGTATTTCTTAGCAAGGGTGTCCCACAGCTTCTTTGCCGACGTCTCATGTTGTACAAGATATTTGATGTCTTGCGACAAGCATGAACGTATCAAGCCACATGCCGATCTGTTCATCTTCGCCCACTCTTCATCAGTGGTCGTGTTCTTCTTCTTCGCCAGTAGGAGAGTGTCTTCGAGGTTTGATGCATTCAGCGCATCCATAACCTCGCATCTCCACATCCCGAAATTGTTAGTCCCATTAAACTTAACAACTTCAATCCTTGGGTGATTGTTCATTGTCTTAACTGATGCAGTTTCTTCTGCCATTGAGATTTTTTCCTGATTCTCTATCTATGCGGAAGATCAACCAACTTTGAAATAGATCTCTACTCAGATAAAAATAGGATTTTTACCTGTCCTTTGAAACCCTAGATCGAGTTTCTCACCAGATCTACTCCACCACGGATTCAACGAGCCCTCCTTGAGTCCTTCTGAGATCGACACACGATCTCCTTGAACACCCAATACCTCAGATCTGAGATCGACACACGATCTCCACCGGATCCGATCTCGAGCCCTCCGAATCCTCAGAAATTCCAAAGAGCAACCTGGATGCTCTGATACCACTTGTTGTGCGCACCGACAACAACCAATAGAGGATCCAACAGATCTCAACCACAAAGAACAATCCAACAAATCCAAGAAGAACAAATCAATCGCAAAAAACGAGATTTAACGAGGTTCGGCCAACGTGCCTACGTCCTCGGGGCAATCAATGGAGAGATTTATATTAGGAAGATGATTACAATAGCTCTTTGTCTCTTTGAATGCAAGAGAACCCCTTTGCTATCTCTCTTTCGCAGGTTCTTCTACAAGATACTAACCCTAGAAAACAATAGCAGCCCTTAAATACAACAGGTTTCCGAACTGCAGATTTCAGCCCAAACCCGACTGTCGGTCGACCGGTCCGGTCGACCGACCTCCACCTCGGTCGACCGGCCGGTCGACCGAAAACAACCGAGAGTTGGGCCCTGTTCAGTCAGACATTCCGGTCGACCGGGCGGTCGACCGGTCTCTGACACTGTGCACGTTGTGCATGTGCGGTCGACCGGCCCGGTCGACCGCTGAACCTGTTCTGCTGCTGCTGCTTGTTTTCTGCTGCTGTTTCCCTTCGTCTTCGTCGTCGACTTCCTCGGCGATCACTCGACGACCCCTCGACGATCCTAATCAACTTCCCCATCAGTAAACTCTCTCTTTCCAACACTACGGAAGGCCCGTGGTGTTCTGTTTGCAGCTTGGATCGGCTGCAGAGAAGGATGGAGAGAACATCAGCATCCGACGTTCTTTCGCAAAGGCAGTTAGTTAGTATGGGCTCGAGCTTAGGGAATTCCTACTAGGCAATGGGGAAGGAGGTGGTTATCGAGGACTATTTTATGTCGGAGAGGGGTGGTGCCGCCTCTGTCTCGCGTCAACCTCAGGGCTCTTAGCTCTACTCGAGGAGGCCGTTGATCGAGCGAAGTGGTGTACATGGCAGAGCAGGCGCTGCATCTAGGGCTTGCTGGCGACATCAAACGCGGATGCCTGGCAGTCGGTGAGGGGAAGGGCAAGGGAATATTAAGATATTGGCCTTCCCACTGATGGAGTGTCAGTGCAGGCAATCTCCTCTTCTTCTAAATAAGCCCCAGTAAGCGATGCTTTGACTGGGATTTGTTTCTAGGGAGTGATGCGACGAGTTTTGTTGTGTTTTCCAGAGCTCTCAAAAACTCCATGTTCAACAGGGTAAATGCATTAAAAAGGGACAACTTTTTAGCAGATGGTGCAGCAAGGTGGGGAACTCGCTTTAGGAAGGAAAAGAAAACGTAATAGATGTCATGGAAACAGGTAACAATTCTGTGGACTCACAGTGAGAGAAAAGGAGTGAAGATGATCACAATTTTTTTCCCGTATAGGTACCAAAGAATATTCAATATTCATGAATAGTTTACATCAACCTCGAAAGGCTGGGTTTACTCCCTTGAACATGTTACTTCAAGCTTAAGCTTTGTTTGCACACGTCTGAAACAAAATCTGAGTTTCTAACAATCTAAGAACTGAGACAGTAACTGTGTGCATTTAGCAGATGAGAAAATTGCAGCAGAAGCCGGAAATTTTATTCACATAAAAACTTACGGTGCATAACTAATCCACTCGAACCTTAGCTTTAGAATACCAACAACGCTTGTTGAAAACGTGTAATCTTTATTTGTACCTCAAACATACATTTCAATTGTGTAAGCATGAGGAAGATACAAACAAGGATGTTTGCATCAGGCCATAACTATGTACGTCATTGAGAGAATTGATGTATTAGTAGAAAAAGTGACCAGCTGATGACGCGTTGAATCAATAATTAAGTATAAATTGTCGATGAAAGCTAATGTCATTTATAATCCAAGCTTTAATCTTTTGATGAAGAAACACATGATTTGTGCGGTTCAAAGATTCAAATTCAGATATGTTTGGAATATGTTGCGCGCGAGGTAACAACCAGCGAGGAACCCAATAGATGTAGTAGAGAAATACCTCAAGAATAACAAGAACAAAAAATAAGAGAGAAAGTAAACACAATATTTAACGAGATTCGGCAATTTGCCTACGGACTCGGGGCAAGAATGAGAGAGATTTTATTGACTCAACAACCAATACAATTTGTACCTTGCATACAATTCAAGAGGGCTCTGTCCCTTTATTTATAACTAAAGAGACCTAGGAATTTAGAAAACCCCAATTTGATTCGTCACCAATTCAGAAACAAAGTTTGAATCCTGAAAGGAGAGACAGATCCGCGCCCAGATAAGCCTTTTGGTCGGCCGGACGGTCGACGACCCAAGTACCTGGTCGACTGCTCGGTCGACCGTGTCCAACCGAGAGTTTCATCATGTCAGTCGGTCGACCGAGCGGTCGACCGTTCTCCTGCTACAGTCGACCGAGCGGTCGACCGAGCTACCATGTGCACGTTTGTGCACACCGATCGACCGACCCCGTTTTGTGCACACCGGTCCTGTTGCTGGTCTGATATAAACTCCGTCTCCGTTCTCGCACCATTCTCGCTCCTTTTGGCTTTCGATCTTCGCACTATATTTCCTAATGAGTTTTTACAAAAAAAAAATCTTCATACAATTCTTCTCTCTCTCTAATTCTCTTCCTCGGTGAAGATTTCTCAAATCTGAACCGAACTCATCATAGTACATGTCGGCTCGAGAGTGGATGCACCGGTGTGATTGCCCACGTACCTTGCCCAAGGGATCGAGCCATCCGTAGTTCATCCAAACAAGCTCCAACGAGCTCAAGCAACTGGAAAGATATAGAGCAACTCTTTATAATATGTAAAATTTACTCTTGACACCACCTTAGTAAATATATCTGCGAGATCTCCTTTGTGTAAATTTTTAATAACTCAATATCACCTTCATCAAGAATCTCCCGAACAAATGGAACCTGACATCTATATGCTTCATCATTGCAAGATATACCTTATTTTTCACCAAATAGTTAGCACTCATGCCATTGCAATTGATCTTTAACAGATCATGTTTAATCCCCAAGTCATCGACAACCCTTGAAGCCAAATTGCCTCCTTCATAGCCTCCATCATGGCTATGTAATCGGCCTCTGTAGTAGACAATAGAACAAAGCTGTAGAATAAAGCGCCAACTCACCGGTGCTTGAGATAGTGTAAACACATACCCATTGTAGACCGGCATTTGTCAAAATCTCCTGCATAATCGGAGTCAACATATCCGATACACTCTTGCTTACCTGTGGAATCCTTCTCGAATACCAATCCAACATCTATGATACCTTTAATGTACCATAGAACCCACTTTACTGCCTCCCAATGACCCTTTTCAGGATCATGCATGTATCTGCTAATTATTGAGACAGCTTGTGACAAGTCTGGTATTGTACACACCATCGCATACATCAAACTACCAACTGCGTTGGCATAAGGCACGCGAGTCATGTACTCACATTTTTCAACAGTAATTGGAGACATGGTGGCTTTTAACTTGAAATGATAAGCTAGTGGTGTACTTACAGATTTCGTATCACCATCGATGTTGAATCTCTGAAGTACCTTATGCAAATACCTCTTTTGTGTCAAGCTCACCTTACCACTCGTTCGGTCTCGCTCAATCTCCATGCCTAGCACCTTTTTCGCTTCACCAAGATCCTTCATCTCGAACTCGGAAGACAAGTCTTTCTTCAATTTATCAATTGCAGATCTATTTTTAGAAGCGATAAGCATATCATCTACATATAACAGTAGATGAATGTACTCTCCTCCTGGTAGCTTATTGTAATACACACATGGATCACAATGGCTACGTGTGTACCTTTTTCCTTTGATGAAGATTTCGAAACACTTGTATCACTGTATAGGAGATTGTTTCAATCCATATAATGATTTCTTCAGCTTAGATACCATTTCTCTTTGCCTGCAGTTTTGAACCCCATCGTCTGAGTTATATAGATCTCCTCATCAAGATCGCCATGGAGAAAGGCGGTCTTCATATCGAGCTGGTCAAGCTCCAACTCATATTCTGTTACCAGCACTAGCAAAATTCGAATTGACGAGTGCTTTACAATAGGGGAGCATACCTCGTTGTAATCAATGCCTTCTCATTGTGTGTAGCCTTTCTCCACTAACCTGGCTTTGTAGTGTACAATATCTTCCTTGAAAGATCCTTGTTTTTTTGTATATACTCACTTACAGCCAATTGCCTTCTTTCCTGTGGGCAACTCTGTCAGTTTTCAAGTATCGTTCTTGTGTAGAAAATTCATCTCTTCTTCCATGGCATCCTTCCACATCTTCGACTCTGAACTGATTTCAGCTTCCCTATATGTAGACGGAATCGCCTCGTCAACGACTGGGAGAGTATAGGCCAATCATATCTGTAGTGAGCCAACTTAGTTTGTGTGAATTTCTTCTGGGTCTTCCAACTGCAACAGATTCATGGACATCACCCATAATCTGTCATTAATCCACATCATCATCAGCATCCTGCTCGGCTACTTGATCACTACCATGTGTCACCTTGGGTATGATCTCCAAAGATACTGACCTTTTTAGAGATGGTGAAGTATTATCACTCTCCACCTGCTGCGGTTCCTCTTTGGTCCTCTCAATCTCCACTTGCTGAGAGATTGTATACTTCAACATTGAAGCCTCATTGAATGTGACATCTCTGCTGAGAACAAATTTTCTGTCCTTCGGATCCCAGATCTTGTAGCCTTTATTCCTCTCTTGAATCCTACGATCACTCCTTTCTTCGCTCTTGGATCTAACTTGTCTTCTTTAACATGATAGTAGGCCGGATAACCAAATACCCTTAGCGAATCATAGTCCTGAGTAGCTTTCTCAGACCAAACCTCTAGTGGAGTTTTATCTCCTATCGCAGACGAAGGTAACCTGTTGACGAGATAGCAAGCATATGCTAAAGCCTCAGCTTAAAAGTTCTTTGGTAATCCGGCATTGGATAACAAACAACAGACCTTCTCTAGTAAAGTCATGTTCATCCTTTCTGATATCCCGTTTTGTGACAGTGTTTCCCTTACTGTGAAGTGCCTGTCTATGCCCTCATCGTGACATAATTTTAGGAAAGGATCAGATTTATACTCACCTCCATTATCTGATCAGAGGACCTTGATCATTCTTCTCGTTCTTTTCTCCAAATTCCTCTTCCACTCCACACATAATTCTAAGACTTTTCCTTTATGCTTCATGGTATATACCTAACATCGTCAAAAATAGTCATCAATGAAAGTTACAAAGTAGTGGTTACCTCCAATGGATGTAGTCTTGATAGGTGCCCAAATGTGGGTGTGAACATAACCTAGATTCCCCTCGGTACAGTGATTCATTGTGCTGGATTTCACCTTGGTCTTCCTTTCGATGACATAATATTCACAGAAATCAGTTTGCAGGTTCTGACACCTTTCAATAGTCCTTACTTTGTAAGAGCTTGCAAAGATTTTTCACCTGTGTGACCGAGCCTCATATGCTATAGCCTGCTTGAGTCATCATCTGTATCAGTAGAGGTCGCCACCTGTCCTGTAACAGTACTACCCTTCAAGTAGTAGAGATTATTCCGACGGATGCCCTTCAGAACCACCATTGAGCCTTTGGTCATCTTGAGAATTCCATCCTTTATTGATACCTCAAGACTCAATGTATCCAAAGCACCAACAGAGATAATATTTCTCTTAAGTTGAAGTACATACCTCACTTCCTTCAATTCTCGTATCATCCCATCGAACATCTTGATATGGACTGTTCATATACCTTTCATGTTACATGGGCATCATCACCCATGATAACTGAACATCCATCTAGCTTCTCGAAGCTAGAAAGCCAATCCCTATTCGGGTACACATGGTAGGTAACTCCAGTATCTAATATCCACTCAACATCTCCTGAGTAACCAATGATAGGAGTAGTAACAGAGAAAAAGAATACCAATAAGTTTGAGTCTGATTCACCTGCCTATGAAGTACTAGCATGAGTACTGACCACCCGTGTGAGATTTACCTTAGTCTTTGACTCCGTCTTCTTATCGTTGGCTTTTGGATAATCAATTTTTCAGTGCCCTAGATCTTTGCAGAAGACACACTGGTTCTTCTTCAGATCTCTGAAATCTGGTCTGGACTTCGATCTCTCACGATCACCTTTGCCCTTCCTATTTAAACCTTTACCTCTTACTGCCAACGCCTCTGCTGATGTACTCTCATGAGAAGACAATCAATCTTGCCTCTTTACTTCATAGTTTACAAGAGCAGCCGACACTTCATTATAGTTAAGTGTTTGTGTACCATTGATCAAGGTAAGAGTAAAGCTCTCATACTCTTCGTTCGGAAGAGAATTCAAAATAATCACTGCATTATCCTCTTCAACAATCTTGATATCCACATTAACTAGATCTATAAGAAGTTTGGTGTAGTTATTCATGCGTTCATCAATGGAGAGTCCTCTCTTCATTTGGAAGCGATAAAACCTCCTCTTCAATTGCAGCCGCGACCCGATGCTCTTCGTCAGATACTTCTTCTTCAGGATCTCCTACGACTGCCTAGCAAATATTTCATGTAACACATGATACTTGATGTCTTGTGTCAAATAAGACCTGATCAACCCACACGCTGTTCGGTTCATCTTATCCCAATTTTCTTCAGAAGTAGAATCACGCTTTTTCTCTAATCGTAGAGTGTTCTCGAGATTTGATGCCGTCAGTGCATCCACCACCTCACACCTCCACATGCCGAAGTTGTTCTTGCCATCAAACTTCACCACATCAATCTTCAAAGCATATGGGTTCATGAATTTTACCATAGATGTACTATCTCCGGCCATCTTCTCAATGGTTCCCTCAAAGCAATACGAAAGCAAACAGAGTTATATCAAATAAAATAATTAAAGATAGGATCTTTACCTCAAAGTGAAACCCTAGAAGAGTTTCCAAAATGATCTACTCCACCGAAGCTGATTCTTTTGACAATGCAAACGCTGTTTTGAGATCGACACGATCCCACAAACAGTCCCAACGCAGCTTCAAGATTGATACATGATCTCCGTCAAACAACGATTAATGCTCTTGGAATCACCGCACGATCTCACGACGAATTTGGGATGCTCTAATACCACTTGTTGCGCGCGAGGCAACAACCAGCTAGGAACCCAATAGATGCAGTAAAAAAGTATCCCAAGAATAATAAGAACAAAAAATAAGAGAGAGAGCAAACACAATATTTAACGAGGTTTGGCAATTTGCCAACATCCTTGGGGTAAGGGAGAGAGAGATTTTATTGATTCAACAACCAATACAATTTGTGCCTTGCATAAAATTTAAGAGGGCTCTGTCCCTTTATTTATAGCCAAAGAGATCCAGAAATTTAGGAAATCCTAAGTGGATTCGTCTCTAATTCAGAAACAAAATCCGAATTCTGAAAGGAGAGACAGATCTGCGCCCAGATACGCCTGTCGGTCGACCGGGTGATCAACCGACCCAAGCACTCGGTCGACCGCTCGGTTGACTGTGTCTAACCGAGAGTTTCATCATGTCAGTCGGTTGACAGAGCGGTCGACCGTTCTCCTGCTACGGTCGACCGAGGTACCCTGTGCACGTTTGTGCACATCGGTCGACCAGGCGGTCGACCGGCCCTACTTTGTGCACACGGTTGACGGGGCGGTCGACAGGTCCTGTTGCTGGTGTGATATAAAATCCGTCTCCATTCTCGTTCCATTCTCCTTCCGTTTGGCTTCTGATCTCTGCACTATGTTTCTTGATGAGTTTTTGAAAGGAAAAAAAAAACTCTTCATACAATTCTTCTCTCTTCCTATAGAATAAACTCTCAAGTATTAAGAAGACTAGTCTCCCACAGCCAACCATGAACCAATACTTGAGCTTGAGATGACTCCCCATTAGCTGGTCGAAGAGTAAAAAAAACACCAATAAACAAACACAAATTCTTGATACCACAACATAGAAAAAAATTGCCTACAATTCAGACAAGTTATTGTGTTGCTAGCAGGATTTCTGTTTACTATTTAGGATAATAGCAAACAAACAAATGACCATGAGATCGATCACAGGACTGAACTAGCTAAAATTGAACAATGATATACTCACAATTGTTGAGAAATGTACATCAGTTTCTCAATGAACATTCAAATATTTAAATAGGGGCGAGATTTCGGGCAGCAGAAACCTGAGACTCCTGAAAACCAGAAGATGACAGTATGAAAATGTATGAGAATAACGATATGTATTCTGTTCAAAAATCACAGCACACAAGCATATAAGAAAAAGCATCCAAGAATTACATTACCTTGAAACGACCCAAAAGTTGGATCAGGAGAACATATTCCAGAGTTACAGTTAAATACAATGTCACAATAAGATACAACCTTGTAAAACTTCTCCTTCCCAATCTCAATCCCAAAGCTTTAGTTTATTTGCTGAATGGAGCAGAAGCTGTTCTACCGAAGGGTCAGTGACTTAGGCGATCAGATCATTCATCTTTCTACAGCAACAGAGAACACCTACTTGTTTCGGTAGCCTATAGCTTTCAAGATAGTTACCCAGGTCAAGAAAACAACAAACATGAAAAACAATGACAGAGGTTGGACCTGTTTATAGGCTTCAAGCACACATCAAATTCACATGCAACTTAGAGTACCAAAGGGTATGAATGTTAATGATAAACTGTGTCATTCAAATCTAAACTACCTGCATTCTTTAATAGTTCCTATCTAATAGGATGATTCACGAACTCTTTGTACCTTCTTCCTATCTAATTTTGGCAGAGTACCGAAGGCTCAAATTTGTTTGTTGTAAATCTTTGTATCCTTCATTCTTGAGATGTTTCATTAAGTACTTATTAATGGAACGCCGGTGGGTCTTTTTGGCCTCACGTTTTTTTTTTCTCAAAAAAAAAAGAAGAAGAAGGATGCTTCATGAACTCTGCTATACTACTTCCTACTCGAGATTCTGAACTCTACCAAATCACATAGTAACTTCACCAGCCTCAAATCACCAGCACTCTGACAAAATTATTTTTCTAGCTTCACCTGCTTCAGGCATTATTTACCATTTTGAATTGAAATCTTGACTACTGTGGGGGATGGTGGAAATAACATGTCCATATCTCTGCACAATTGTATATGTGGCATGTTTCAGGGTCCTATACACATTCATTCAGTGTAATTATCTCAAAGAACCAAACAGATGCAAAAGAAAAAAGAAAAAGAAAAGAGAAAAAGAAAAAGAAAAATGAAGAAATATACTGCAATACCAGAAAACCGATTAAATAAAAATTCACTTAAACAAGTCTATGAGCAGATTTTTACAATTTAAACTAAATGACATGAGGCAACATAAGATATAGATTATGAGCTAAAGCTGATCAAAATTAAGTAGCAACAACATAAAGCACTCTTGTCATATTGCAGAATTTTTTGCTGAAACACAACCAACTTATATGACAGCATAGAAAGCAATAAAATATAGAATCCATGCTCATCCTTCTGAATCTTTGAATCGTCCCCATCAAAATATGATCGAAGATAGAAGATATCTAAGTTGGGAAGGCTCCACATGAATATTAAGCAAACTTATGATTACTTCGCCACAACGACTTCAACAATCTCAAGTTGGTTCCAAGTCAAAGCAAGTAGGGAATGGAGAGGGCTTGCTAAACATTACCCCAGACGCATCCTTACCAAAAATGCTAATGAGATGCTTGGGTAGTTTTCTCTCCAGTACACTGTTGCCTCGGTCCTCCTCCTCCGATTTGCTGCCCCATCCACGCCACTGTTGGCTTCACGAAACGGTGAAACCCGGTCGACCGGTGTGCACGACGTGCACAAGCATGGCACGGTCGACCACCCGGTCGACCGTGGCAAAGGAACGGTCGACCGGAGCGGTCGACCGACTGTTATGAGCCAACTCTCGGTTGGTCTTGGTCGACCGAGACAGTCAACTAACAAACGCATTTTGTTTTTCTTTTAGGGTTCAGACTCCTTTTTATTTTGGGGTCAAATCCAATCAGGGTTTTCTAAATCCCTGAGACTATCTGGTTATAAATATGGGTTAGAGCCCTCATGAATTGTATTCCACTAAAAATCTCCCTGAAAATTCCTTGAACTAAGGAACAAGTTGTAATTGATTATTGAATCAATAAAATCTCTCTCTCTCTCTCTTACCCGAGGACGTAGGCAAATTGTCGAACCTCGTTAAATATTGTATTGGCTCGCATTCTCTCTTATTTCTCTGTTCTTGTCGTGTGGTTACTTCTCCGGCGTATCTATCTCTATTGGTGGATTTCTTATTGGTAGCCAATGCAATATTTAATGAGATTCGACAATTTGTCTACGTCCTCGGGGCAAGGGAGAGATATTTTATTGATTCAACAATCAATATAAGAGAATACCAGAAGGATACTTCAAGGGATACAATTCATGAGGGCTCTAACCCATATTTATAGCCAGAGAGTCCCAAAGATTTAGGAAACCCCAATTGGATTTGATCCCAACTCAGAAAAGGAATCCAAATTCTAAAAGGAGAAGCAATTCGCATGTTAGGAAACTCTAATTGGATCTAACTCCATTTTAGAAACGAAGTCCGAATCCAAGTTGGATTACACAAGCTTCATCAAGCTTTCATCTCCTTTCTCTTCCTACAATTCTCTACCTCGGTGAAGATTTCTCAAATCTGAGCCGAGCTCCAATAAACACCTGGCGAAATCGACACACGATCTTGGCTTGAGTGCTATAGACGAAATCGACACACGATCTCGGCTTGAGTGCTATAGACGAAATCGACACACGATCTCGACTTGACCGAACAGACCAACCGGTTCCAAATGAATCGCCATCAGACACTTACAATTGATTTCAAATGATCACACTGGATCCAAATTGAGTTTGTCGTCCCCCAGGTAACTTCTCCAAAGTCTAATATCAATTGTAAAGATTTTAAATTTCATCTCAACCATCCAAACAGAATGCACCGTATATGCCTTCTCACTATTTCATCGAAGAGAATCAATATCGTATGAGCCGACCAACAAGCGTGTCTACGACTCAGCAACTGAATGGAACACCATTCTAATTTGACATCAAGAAGAACCCAATATGAGCTAACACTGACTCTCCAACTGACTGGCACTCCAGTCCAAATGTCTTCAAATGGTCCAACCAAATCTGAGTAGAGCACACCAAACACCATCATCTATTTCAGCAAACTGGATGCACGCCCCTTATGTAAGCTTAACTATCTTCTCACCAGTAGATCAAACTGTTGGCCCAGAGGCCCATCACTCTAGTTTTGATAATGATTAACTCATGTAGTTATAGTTTACTAATAATCTTGTGTTTAGATAGTTTCAGTGATTGACCAAGATATTAGTAAGTGTTTAGCTTCAACAAAGGAGTTTTGAAGCTTTCACATGTAGATTCAAGAGCTCGAGTATCATGATCGCATCTAGTACTCGGTTGGAGTGTAGCTCGTTGGATCGCGTTTGGATCGAGTCGGCTTGGAGACAAGAAGACCTCGATTTGTTTAGTTTAGTTTGTGTTTAGATCTATTGTAAAGATTAGATAGTATTGATATGCTCAAGTTCACACACACAAAAGTTTAAAGTTTATTGGTTTTGATTTTCGGTTTAACCGGTTTTCAATTTCATATCAAAAACATAAATATATATATATATATATATATATATATATATATATATATATATATATATATATATATATATATATCTTTCATGTATATTGGATTCTATCCATATACAATTTGCTTCAAATTTGTTTCAATATCATATTTTTGTATTTACATGAGTTTTGGAGAAAACGATTTTCTATTTCAAAAATTCAAGTTTTAAAAAATACCGATTTTGTGTTTAAGCTTAATTTCAGTATCACAAAAATGGTTCAAATTGTTTATAATATGTGTTAAATTTTAGTCACACATATTTGTATTTTAAAGATCTTATAAGAACTTATTTTTGTGAAATTTATATGATTTTATGGGATTTAATTGATATTAAAAAGTTCAAGTTTTAATCCCTATAATTGTTTGACCAGGCTGTCTGCCGGTCGACCGATATGCACAAACGTGCACAGCCTGTATGGCTAGTGGGCCGATCGATCGAGCGGTCAACGTCTAGAGAGCTCTGCCTCTGGATCTGGACCCGATCGACCGGGCGGTCAACCGGCCAGAGAGCACTGCTCTCTGGTTCTGACCTCGGTCGACTGGGCGGTCGACCGGAGGCACAACGGTCATAAAAATGACCCTTGACCGGTGGTCAACCGGAAAGGCAATTTTGCCCTTTCTAGACTGCCAACAGGTAGATTTTTGAGAGAGTATAAATACCCATCTCTTGGGCTGATTTCTTCATGATTTTTTGAGAGCAAAAATTTTCTCATCTTCTTAAGTGTTTTAGCAACAAGTTTAAAAGAGTTTTTGTGCCAAAAGATTCATTCTTTTTTTGTTTTAAAGGGTTGGAAAAATCAAAGAAAAAGAGAAGTCTTTGGGAATTATTTTTGTTCTTCATTTCTATTTTATTTTAGAAGTTTTTCCAAGTATTTTCTTTGTAATTTTGATTTTCAAACTCTTTATTTTCTCATATTTGAGCTATCTATCTATCCTATCTATTAGGATCCTTGTTTTGTAAGAAAATTAGTTTGTGATCTTTGAGATCACCAAGAGTTGTAACCTTCCTTGTATTTGTTGGTATCCCTCTTGTGTAGAGGTGATTGTGAGGAGTGTTTGAGTTTGTTGGTATCCCTCTAAGTGTAGAGGTGATTGGTTGGAGTTTTAACTTTGTGCCTATCCCTCTAGTGAGAGGTGATTGTCTTGGCTTTGTGCCTATCCCTCTATTAAGAGGTTGATCTTGTGTGGATTTGTGTCTTACCTCTTATGCAGATGTTGTTATTGTTTGAGAGAGGAGTTGTGTACTCCAAAGTTGTATTTACCCAAATCCTCACTGGAGGTTCCCTGTGTGGGAAGTCCTGCGGAATTCCTTCTGTGTGAAGGTGGGGACGTAGAGCAGTGGCTCGAACCTCGAAACATATCTTGTTGTTTGCGATTGATCGACTATCTCTAACTCTCTCTCTTTTATATCTTGCTTTGCATCATATTCGTATCATATATATGCTTGGTATGTATGTGTGCCTCACTTGTGTTGAGCCAAGAGAGCTTCATATAGCACCTCAACTCTTATTTAGAGGAATTTAGAGGAGACAGTCCAGAGCCCTTCACCGGGAATTCAGCTACACTATTTGGTTACACTAAGTGTGTTGCAATTAGTTTTTAATTCCGCATCATTTATCATTAGATTAGCCATACACATATTCACCCTCCTTTTAGGTGTACTTTCAATTGGTATCAGAGCCTACGCTCCTGATATTAGGTTTAATCACTTAGGAGTGAGATCTTAGTTTGTTAATTTAATATTGCATTTGCACACATATAATTTACACTCATAGACTTCATGACCCCTCCTATGTTTGATGTTTTCAACATCGATGTATAGAAGTTTAAGATGACTATGTACCTCAAAACTCTAGGAATGCATGTTTACCTTGCTGCTATCAAGAAATCTTATCTTAGTAATAGTAAGCATATAGAGGCCAATGCACAAGCCCTAGAGGCACTTAGATGCACTCTTAGCAAAGAATATTTGTCTATGGTTTCTCATTGTGATTCTGTTTTTGCAGTGTGGAACACTTTGACCTCTTCCAAGCTTCAAATGTCAAAACATGTGGAGAAGGAATCTAGTGAGGATGAGTCCAAGCAAACTTGCTACATGGTCCAAGGGAATGACTCCCTTGAGATAAACTCGAAAACTCATTTACATGATTGTGCTATTCTTCAGGAGATGATATTATGGATGCCTAAGCCTTGAATGAAGAACTTTCTGTTGTTTGTGAAAACTTGTTAGAAAATTATAAAGTTTTGAAAAAGAAAACTTTTAAGATAAAAGAAGAAAATAACGATTTATTTTCGAAACTTGATATTGTTTTGCAAGAGAGGGATGAGATTTCAATTGAAAGGGACTTATTGAAATCCCATCTTGATCTTGTCTTAAATGAAAACAAAATCTAAAAAGTAAAAATGATTGTAATGATGTCTTGAAGAAAAAATGAGATTCTGTCTTCAAAACTTGAAATTATTTAAAAGAAAACCAATCTTTGAAAAATAAAATTGCTTCAATGTGAAAAGAATTGGATTTGGTTTCAAAGGATAATAAAACTTTGAAAAATAATTTAAATCACATGTTTGCCATGCTAATATTACTTCACCATCTAGTGTTTCAATTGCATACTCTACTTTATCTTCAAGCATTAAAAATAATATATATGTTGAAGAAAAATGTTGATTGTTTGGGTTCTATTTGAGCCAATGTTCCATGAACCACACACGATTGGAATTCATGTTTCACAAGAAACATGCTCCTATGCATACACACAAATCACGGCATACACTTACTTCTCACGTTCACACACATAACACCATATATGCTCATGTGTACACTTGTACACATTGTGGACGTAAGAGCCACTTTGTAAAATTTTATTAGATAGGATACATGATTCAAATTTTCAAAATAAGTTTGTTTGGGTTAGGAAAGATGCTAACCCTCATGTACCCAATAAGGTATGGGTACCAAAATTCACTCCTATTTTATTTGATGTAGGTGTGGGCTCTCACTTGACGTGAGAGGTATTGGTGCCTTGATGGTGGATGCTTTTATACTTGATGGACACTACTTTGGATGCATCACCTTTAAGAAAATTTGATGTGAGGACCACCATGGTTTGGATATCTAGAGATTAGCCCTAATGGTTTTGGTAACTATTTCTAACTCCCATTTAGTTTACATGCTTTTATTATTGATTTTAGCATGTTTTAATTTTTCATGATTATTATGTTAAATTGCATGTTATTTAGACTTATGACATACATGTCTAGTAATTAGTATACACACATGTTCATATGGATCATATTTTGTGTTCTCATTTTAGTTTAGCTATTATGTATATCATAACTCTAAGACATGTGCATTTACTTAATGATCATATTGATTTATATTTTCTTTTATGCTTCATGTTTTAATTACATGTTAAAATGTAGTTTTCATTAAAACTTGTGTAGATACTTGTATAACTAATGAGCCACATTTGATTTTTGTATGTTTATCTTAAATTGCTCATTTGTACCCATTAGATGTACTGTTATAGCCTAGTTTTGATAATTCATGCATTTTGGCTTGTATTTCCCATTTTGTACATGTTTTTCATGAAAATGTATTTAGCTTCATGTATATGTCAATTTTGTCAAAACTTTAAGATATACATGTATACCCTTGAGTCACTTGCTTTTTATGCAAAATTCTATTATGAACTCATTTATGTTTAGGATATGTACGTATACTTCTAGTTTAGACAAAACATACATATACCTTGAAGCCGATTTAGTTTTGATGATTTTCATGTTTTTTGGTAAGGAATTTCATATGAGCTTTATTGTCTATTTCTATGATTATACTTTTCACATAATTCTTATACACTCACATTACTGTTTCTCATAACTTTGTTTTCATAAGTCTTATGTGTACTTTATAGACTTTGAGTGTCAATTGTTGAGTGATTTTCATATTTTCATGAATATATTTTTATTTTATTCCTTACTTGAAGGATTTCGTACTAGTTTTCAAGATTATCATAAAATTAGTTGCGTATTTCTTCATTTTGGAAGAGTTCTCAAACATATTAAAATTATTTTTAAATCCTAATTTTGAAAACCCCTTCCTTCAAAGGGTGGCTGGATGGGCGATCATGCCTTGTATGCTTAAATTGCTCAAATTGAAAATCATTTTAAACTTGTGCATGAATAGGGAGGTAATTATGAGTTATACACTTGATCTCATTATATTTTCAATTGGTATCACAATTGACATTTTTCATGTTTGTATACTCATATGTGTTTTCTTATATATGTATGCTTCAAATTTCATATAGTATCAATTTCAATTAGTATATTCATTTTCATACATATATATGATTTGATTGTGCTTGCTATATATTTACATCTTTAAGCACAAATTATGTTTATGCTAAACTTGATTTAATCCTTAATTACAATTATTTTTCAATTGGTATCTTATACAAGATTATACTTTATTTTTATTAGTATTTCACAAAGGGGGAGAAAATTCATTTTTTATCTTTCAATCGATTTTATTCTCAATTGGTATCTTACTCCCATTCTTTATGATGAAAAATATTTTGTTTCGGTATATGCTAACATTTTCAATATTGGTATCAATAATATTAAATTGGTATTATTCTCAATTTGGTATCTTTATTATAAAATGAGTGTATTTCTAAAGAAATATAGTTTCTATTTTCAATTGGTTTTACTTTCAATTGGTATCAATATCTATAATATATATTTCAATTGGTATAAAAAACGTACAATGTGTCATTTTCTATTGGTATCAAAAATTTACAAGACATTTTAAATTGTATCAAGATATTTTCAATTGGTATCTTTTAGTATTTTAAAATTTTGTTTACTTTCAATTGGAATCTCAAAAATATTTTGTTTATTTTCAATTGGTATTATAAATTGGTATCATAATATTTCTATGTATTCCTTTATCATAAATTGATAAATTTTTTAATTGGTATCATAGTGTTTTGATATGTATTGCTTATATGCAAGGGAAGCTTAATATCTTCTCTGTATATAAATTCATATTGAGTGTATCTCATATTGAGAAGCTTGACCTCTCTTCTCTATGTCTTACACGTGTGTATGAGGAGCTTTACATCTCCTTTTATATAATGTATGTTATGTGTTATGTGATTAGGGTTTAGTCATCTCTTTTTAATGTAATGCATGTATGCAGGGGGAGTTAACTTTACGTCTCTCCTCTTCATGAATGTATATCGCATATACATCCTTCTTGTTTGATTTGACAAAAAGGGGGAGAAATTTTTTTGAGTTTATTTATGCCCCTTTGTTGATGATTTGACAAAAAAGGGCCCATCACTCTAGTTTTGATGATGATTAATTCATGTAGTTATAGTTTACTAATAATTTTGTGTTTAAATAATTTAAGTGATTGACCAAGATATTAGTAGGTGTTTAGCTTCAACAAAGGAGTTTCAGAGCTTTCACATGTAGATTTAAGAGCTCGAGCGTCAAGATCGCATCTAGTACTCAGTTGGAGTCTAGCTCATTGCATCGCGTTTGGATCGAGTCACTTGGAGACAAGAAGACCTCAGTTTGTTTAGTTTAGTTTGTGTTTAGTTTAGTTTGTGTTTAGATCTATTGTAAAGATTAGATAGTATTGATATGCTCAAGTTCACACACACACAAGTTTAAAGTTTATTGGTTTTAGTTTTTAGTTTAACCGATTTTGGATTTCATATCAAAAACACATATATATATATATATATATATATATATATATATATATATATATATATATTTTCATGTATATTGGATTCTAACCATATACAATATGCTTCAAATTTATTTCAATATCATGTTTTTGTATTTACATGAGTTTTGGAGAAAACAGTTTTCTATTTCAAAAATTCAAGTTTTGAAAATTACCGATTTTGTGATTAACCTTAATTTTAATATCACAAAAATGGTTCAAATTGTTTATAATATGTGTTGAATTTTAGTCACACATATTTGTATTCTAAAGATCTTCTAAGAACTTATTTTTGTGAAATTTATGTGATTTTATGGGATTTAATTGATATTAAAAAGTCCAAGTTTTAATCTCTATAATTGTTTGACTAGGCTGTCTGCCAGTCGACCGGACGGTCGACCGAATCAGGAGTCGGTCGACCTGGTCGGTCGACCGATGTGCACAAACGTGCACAGCCTGTTTGGTTAGTGGGCCGGTCGACCGGGCGGTTGACCGTCCAAAGAGCTCTTCTATCTGGATCCAGCCCCGGTCGACCGGGCGGTCGACCGGAGGCACAACAGTCATAAAAATAACCGTTGGACGGTCGACCGGGCGGTCGATTGGAAGGGCAATTTTGCCCTTTCCAGACTACCAACGGGCAGATTTTTGAGAGGGTATAAATACCCATCTCTTGGGCCGGTTTCTTCATGATTTTTTGAGAACAAAATTTTCTCATCTTCTTAAGTATTTTAGCAACAAGTTTAAAAGAGATTTGTGACAAAAGATTCATTCTGTTTTGTTTTAAAGGGTTGGAAAAATCAAAGAAAAAGAGAAGTCTTTGGGAATTATTTTTGTTCTTCATTTCTATTTTATCCTAGAAGTTTTTCTAAGTATTTTCTTTGTGATTTTGATTTCTAAACTCTTTATTTTCTAACACTTGGCTATCTATCTATCCTATCTATTAGGATCCTTGTTTTGTAGGAAAATTAATTTGTGATCTTTGAGATCACCAAGAGTTGTAACCTTCCTTATATTTGTTGGTATCCCTCTTGTGTAGAGGTGATTGTGGAGGAGTGTTTGAGTTTGTTGGTGTCCCTCTAAGTATAGAGGTGATTGAGATTGGAGTTTCGGCTTTGTGCCTATCCCTCTAGTGAGAGGTGATTGTGTTGGCTTTATGCCAATCCATCTATTGAGAGGTTAATCTTGTGTGGCTTTGTGCCTTGCCTCTTGTGTAGAGGTTGTCATTGTTTAAAAGAGGAGTTGTGTACTCTAAAGTTGTATTTACTCAAATTCTCAGTAGAGGTTCCCTATGTGGGAAGTCCTGTGTGGACGCTTTAGTGGAATTCCTTCTGTGTGAAGGCGGGGACGTAGAGCAGTGGTTCGAACCTCGAAACATATCTTGTTGTTTGAGATTGATCCACTATCTCTAACTCTCTTTCTCTTTTGTATCTTACATTGCATCATATTCATATCATATATATGCTTAATCTTGGCTGTGTGTCTTACTTGTGTTGAACCAAGAGAGCTTCATATAGCACCTCAACTCTTATTTAGAGGAATTTAGAGGAGATAGTTTAGAGTCCTTCACCGGAAATTCGGCTACACTCTTTGGTTACACTAAGTGTGTTGCAATTAGTTCTTAATTTCGCATCATTTGTCATTAGATTAGCCATACACCTATTCACCCCCCTCTAGGTGTACTTTCACAAACGTGCATCAAGATCACAACACTTTACCTCTACATGAAGTCTAACTCTTCACTTTTATGTGAAGTCCCAATCAGCTTCTCGAGAACCCATATACACCAAATAGCTTCATGCGGGTTTCATCACCAAACGGCTGTGCCTTTACGGCTGCTTACGTACTTTGACTAAGGGATCAAGCCAACCGTAGTTCATTGAAATGAGCTCCATCAAGTTCAAGCACTTGTGACTGAATCTTCAGCAGTGAACCAACCCGGCCGAGTCATATGAACCTCCTTACTGCCTTCATGGGGAACAACGGCTTTCAACTTGAGTTTGTTACGGTCACAAACTTGAGATTCATGCTTCTTCATTTACTTTCGTGGTTTTATGTTGGTTCCAATTGCCAGAAATAATTCGACATTTTCATCAATTTCTTCAACCTGTTCAATATCAAAACTAGCTACATGATCTCCACCCAGTGTCACATCCGGTGAAATCCTCACTGATACTGAATCAACTGGAGATGGTGGAGGAGCATCAACCTCCACCCGCTGCTATACATCCTGGTCTTAAGTTTCTCCACCTGCTGAGAGACGGTAGACTTTAACACTGAAGTCTCATGAAATGTGACATACTGACTCAACACGATCTTCTTGTTTTCAGGGTCCCATAACCTGCAGCTTTTGTTGGCCCAAAGGCCCATCACTCTAGTTTTGATGATGATCAACTCATGTAGTTATGTTTACTAATGATCTTGTGTTTAATTAGTGACAGATTTGTTATCAAGATCTTAGTAGGTGTGGAGCTTCAACAAAGGATTTAAAGACATATTTTGGAGCTAGCACCGGTTGATTCATGAGCCTATGCATCAAGATCACATCAAGTACTCAAGAGGAGTCGAGCTCGTTGGATTGTGTTTGGACCAAGTCAAGATGATGAGAAGACTTCAAGGGAAGACTTCAAGATCAATACTTGTGTCTAGGTATAAGATTTTGTTTTAGTTAAAATGTAAAGGATAGAGTAGTTGGTGGATTGCTCAAGTACATTTACACACACACTCTTGATAGATATGTTTTCATAAAAGATTTTTAGTTTTAGAAAAGAATTTTTACTTTGGAAAAACATTTTGGTTTTTGGTATTCATGTTTACATCTTTCAACCAAAACCAAGTTTATGCTTATTGTCAAAAACATAGATATTTCATCTTATTTGTGTAATGGATCATATCCATACACACTATGCTTTAATGAGTTCAAAATATCTAGTTTTTATTTAAAGGAGTTTTGGAAAACAAGATTTTGGAAAATACAAGTTTTCAAATTGAGCCAATATTTTCATATTACAAAAATAGTCCAAATCATTTATAACATGCCTTGATTTTGTGCAAGCATGTTTGTTTATCAAAGAATATTGGTAAAACTATTTTTGTAGATTTTTAAGTATTTTATGGGATTTTATTTCAATCATAAGACTTAGTTTTAAATCCCAGAAAAACTGTTTTCAGGCTTCAGATAGTCGACTTACTACCTTACTAGTCGACTAACTCTGAAGTCGGCCGACCGGCTCGGTCGACCGACGTGCACAGACGTGGACGCCTTGACCTGGCAGATGGCCGGTCTGCCGACCCAGTCGACCGCAACTGAGAGCAGTGCTCTCTGTTCTTTTGGGTCGACCGGGCGGTCGACCGGAGGCTCCAACGGTCTGATTTTTGACCGTTGGCGGTCGACCGGGCGGTCGACCGACAGGTCTGACAGACCCTAACGGCTAGTTTTTAACAGCCTATAAATTTGGGGGTTTGGTCATTATTTTTCAACAAGATTTTCAAGTAGTTTTTGGGCTAGTTTTTCCTACTCTTTTCAGAGGTTTTCTCCACTTGTATTTGGGCTAAATACTTCCATTCAAAAGGAGAGTTTATCAAGAGTGTATCAAAAGAGATTTTCTTGTGTTTTCCACCATAGATTCAATCCTTATTTTCTCACACAACACTTGAGCTTTTCATTGCTATATCTACCTATAGGGTTTTGTTGTGAGAGTTTTTAATTGGTGATCAAAGTGTTTAGATCACCAAGATTTCATCCTTGTTCCTTTGAGAAGGCGGACGGTTGTGTTCGCATTGTTTCGGGTCCTAATGTGGACTCGGTGTTTCGGGTTCGGGTGCGAACTCCTTGTTTGAGGTGCGGCCTCGGCGAGCCGGTGGGCTTGCGGTGTGTACGGACTAGGGAGTCCGAGAGTTGTAGGTGTTGCGGCACCGGGTGATCCATTGGGATCGATCATAGTGGAAATCCTTCGTGTGTCGAAGGCGGGGATGTAGAGCAAGGGTGCTCGAACCTCGAAACAAATCCCTTGTGTTTGCGATTGCTCACTCTCTCTCTCTTGTCTTTATATCTTGCATACTTTTATTGTCTATCTTTATATGCTTGATATATTCATTTGTGCTCATTGATATACATGCTTGGGTTGTTTGCTAACACTTGTATTTAACCAAGAGAGCCAACGCGGCACCTCAACCCATTCAAGGGGAATCTAGAGGAGTTTGTCCAGAGCCCTTCACGGGGAATTCGGCAACACTCTTATGTTATACATGGTGTTTAGTTTAAATAGTTTGTTTAGGTCATAATTGCTTTTAAATTCCGCATTATTTGGCATTAGTGACCATTAGATTAGCCATCACCTATTCACCCCCCTCTAGGTGAACCTTCAATTGGTATCAGAGCTTGGTACTCTGATTTGGTCTAACAACCTAGAGTAAAAGATCCTCATTTTTAGGCTAATCACAATAATTTGTACACACACCATGGACTTCATGTCACCACCCATGTTTGACTTTCTTAACATCCATATATGGAAGGTGAAGATGTCCTTGTACCTTAAAGCTCTAGGTTATCATGTTTATCTTGTCATCACTAATAATGATTATTGTTTATATGGTAAGAATATTGAGGCTAATGTAAAAGCCCTTAATGCTTTAAAGTCAACCCTAGATGATGTTTATTTATCTAGAGTTTCTAACTTTGATTCGGCTTTTGTAGTATGGAATACCCTCACCTCCCTCGGCGAAAAGGATCTATATTATGCGGGGAGCGATTCGGATGTTGAAAGCAACACCTCCAACTTGTGCTACATGGTCCAAGGGGATAACCCCCTTGAGGAAACAACCGAATCCGAGGATGAGGATGTTAACATGTCATATGAAGAGCTCTCTACATTTTGTCAATTATTGCTTAATAAATATGACATGATTAAAAGAAAAATAAAAATTTGAAAAAGAAGTTTGATTGCATGCATAAGGAGAATGATTCATTTAAAACTAAGGTTACATGCTTAGAAAAAGAAAAAGAAGATTTGAAAAATGAGAATGTTTCCTTGATGTCCAAATTAAATGATTTATGTGAAGGAAACACTAGTTTGAAAAATGAAATTATCTTGGTGGAGAAACAAAAAGATATTGCTTTTCAAGAAAACACTACTTTGAAAAGAAAAATTTGTGAAAAAGAAAAGATTTTGTTTCGAAAAAGAAAAAGAAAAATGATTCTCATTCTCATCATGCTTTACATGCTACTATTAATGAAAATGAGATTAATCTTTTAAAAAACAAAATTAATTGTTTGAGCTCTATTTTGAGCACATGTGCATTTAACCACACTAGATTGGAGTCTATGTTTTCAAAGAAACAAGCTCCACTCTCTCATGCACATCATCATGCATATGCTTATGTTGCACATCACGATCATGCACATTCACATAAGCATACTAAGGTGTACAAATGTACACATTGTGGCCGCAAAGGCCATTTAGCAAAATTTTGTTATGACAAGTTGCATGTTTTAAATTTTGCTAATAAAAATGTTTGGGTTCCTTACAAGACTAACCCCAAAGGACCCAAGAAAATATGGGTACCAAAACCCCCACCCCATGTTTTTGATGTAGGTGATGGATCTCTCAAGACGTGAGAGATTTGGTGCCTTGATGGTGGATGCAAATGGATATGATGGACACACTTATTGATGCATCGCTATCAAGGAGGTTTTGGTGGGACAACCACCATATTTGGAGCTTTGGAGTTGATAACAATCTCTAAACTCTCATTTTATTTATGTTCATACTTGTTCATTCATGATATTTTTAGCATGATCATGTTTTATTTGTTTTATGTGCTTCATGTGGTAAAAACATGCTTAGATGTAGTTTTTATCAAAACTTGTATTATACATGTACAAATAGTGAGTTACACTTGATTTATATATGTTTGCACTTCATGCTCATTTGTACCCACTATATGCACATGTATAGACTAGTTTTGATGATTCTCATTTATACTTGTTTTACCAATTTTCGTGTTTTTACTTCATGTATATGTATTTTTAATTCAAATCTAATAAATATACATGTATACCCGTGAGTCTCTTGCCTTCATGCAAATACATTTGATAGACTCTTTTATGTTTGGGATATGTATGTGTATTGTTAGTTTTGGATAAATTATACATATACCATGAAGATTAGTGTTTTAATGAAAAATGATTTTTTTTATGTGACTTATGATCTTTTTGAGCTTCAATGTCTATTTTCATGAAAATGCTATTTACATGACTCTTGTACACTCACATTTTATTCATTTTGTCATGACCTTGTTTCATGAACATCTTTTTATGAGCTTTATAGATCTTGAGTGTCATATTTGTGTATTTGGGATGATTCATGAAAAACATATGATCTATTATATTTTGAAGGATCTTTAACTAGTTTTTCAAAAATTATTTTAACTAGTTATTGTTCTTCATTTGGTAGTGATTTTCAATGCTAAAATATTTTCAAATCTAATTTTTGAAAACCCCTACCATCTATGGGAGGTTGGATGGGAGATCATGTTCATGTATGCTTTATGTGAAAAAAAACATTTTAATCTTGAACTTGGTTGGGAGGCACAAGTTATGAGTTATATACTTGATTTACATTGTCATTTTCAATTGGTATCATTGGACTCTTTCAATTGGTATCTAAATTGATAATTTTTGTATATACTCATATTTTGTTTGCTTATATATGTATGTATCAATGTCAATTGGTATACTCATTTCATACATATATATGATTTTCATGTGCTTAACTTACAATTGGTTTACATTTTTAAAAGCACAAAGTTTATGATGAAAAATAAAATTTTTGATCATTATGTTTACTATTGGTATCAATATGTTTCAACTTCATATTTGTTAAATTTCAATTGGTATCAATATGTTTTACAATAATGATTATTTTCAATTTGGTATCTTAAAATTTATTTGTTTTACTAAAGCTCTGATACCTTTAAAAATTTTGTTTAAGAAAAATTAAAAAAAAACATTTTTTTTGAGTTGTATTGCCTATATGCAAGGAGAGCTTAACATCTCTTCTACATATAGATTCATGTTGAGTGTATTATGTATTGAAGAGCTTGACAATCTCTTCTTTATGTGGTATACGTGTGTAGGGGGAGCTTCACATCTCCTCTTATGCATTACATAATATGTGTTATGTGAATTGGGGCTTGTCATCCCTTCTTCATGTAATACATATGTGTAGGGGAGCTAACTTAACGTCTTCCTCTTCATGAAAGTATATCGCATATAACCTTTTATAGATATGTTTGATTTGACCCCTTATTGATCTCTTTGTTTATGACAAAAAGGGGGAGAAAGATTTGATGATTTTGTTTTACCTTAAACGCTTTGTTGATGATTGACAAAAAGGGGGAGAGGTATTTGCTATATATGCATGTTTTTATAAAAGATTTTATGTTTATGCATATATGTTTTGTTTTGCAAATAGGAGAAAAAGATTTTGTGATTTTGTATTATGCTTATCTCCTTCATTTGCATACATGTTTATGTGCCTTCATTGCATATTTATTATTTATTGTTTATGCATGAGTTAAAGGGGAGCTTCCTTGAAGCTTTACTTTAATCCATGCATATATAACTTCATGAGTTTTGTCATCATCAAAAAGGGGGAGATTGTTGGCCCAAAGGCCCATCACTCTAATTTTGATGATGATCAACTCATGTAGTTATGTTTACTAATGATCTTGTGTTTAATTAGTGACAGATTTGTTATCAAGATCTTAGTAGGTGTGGAGCTTCAACAAAGGATTTAAAGACATATTTTGGAGCTAGCACCGGTTGATTCACGAGCCTATGCATCAAAATCACATCAAGTACTCAAGAGGAGTCGAGCTCGTTGGATCGTGTTTGGACCAAGTCAAGATGATGAGAAGATTTCAAGGGAAGACTTCAGGATCAAGACTTGTGTCTAGGTATAAGATTTAGTTTTTAGAAGATTTTGTTTTACTTAAAATGTAAAGGATAGAGTAGTTGGTGGATTGCTCAAGTACATTTACACACACACTCTTGATAGATATGTTTTCATAAAAGATTTTTAGTTTTAGAAAAGAATTTTTACTTTGGAAAAACATTTTGGTTTTTGGTATTCATGTTTACATCTTTCAACCAAAACCAAGTTTATGCTTATTGTCAAAAACATAGATATTTCATCTTATTTGTGTAATGGATCATATCCATACACACTATGCTTTAATGAGTTCAAAATATCTAGTTTTTATTTAAAGGAGTTTTGGAAAACAAGATTTTGGAAAATACAAGTTTTCAAATTGAGCCAATATTTTCATATTACAAAAATAGTCCAAATCATTTATAACATGCCTTAATTTTGTGCAAGCATGTTTGTTTATTAAAGAACATTGGTAAAACTATTTTTGTAGATTTTTAAGTATTTTATGGGATTTTATTTCAATCATAAGACTTAGTTTTAAATCCCAGAAAAACTGTTTCCAGGCTTCAGATAGTCGACTTACTACCTTACTAGTCGACTAACTCTGAAGTCGGCCGACCGGCTCGGTCGACCGACGTGCACAGACGTGCACGCCTTGACCTGGCAGATAGCCGGTCTGCCGACCCAGTCGACCGCAACTGAGAGCAGTGCTCTCTGTTCTTTTGGGTCGACCGGGCGGTCGACCGGAGGCTCCAACGGTCTGATTTTTGACCGTTGGCCGTCGACCGGGGCGGTCGACCGACAGGTCTGACAGACCCCAACGGCTAGTTTTTGACAGCCTATAAATTTGGGGGTTTGGTCATTGTTTTTCAACAAGATTTTCAAGTGGTTTTTGGGCTAGTTTTTCCAACTCTTTTCAGAGGTTTTCTCCACTTGTATTTGGGCTAAATACTTCCATTCAAAAGGAGAGTTTATCAAGAGTGTATCAAAAGAGATTTTCTTGTGTTTTCCACCATAGATTCAATCCTTATTTTCTCACATAACACTTGAGCTTTCCATTGCTATATCTACTTATAGGGTTTTGTTGTGAGAGTTTTTAATTGGTGATCAAAGTGTTTAGATCACCAAGATTTCATCCTTGTTCCTTTGAGAAGGCGGACGGTTGTGTTCGCATTGTTTCGGGTCCTAGTGTGGACTCGGTGTTTCGGGTTCGGGTGCGAACTCCTTGTTTGAGGTGCGGCCTCGGCGAGCCGGTGGACTTGCGGTGTGTACGGACTAGGGAGTCTGAGAGTTGTAGGTGTTGCGGCACCGGGTGATCCATTGGGATCGATCATAGTGGAAATCCTTCATGTGTCGAAGGCGGGGATGTAGAGCAAGGGTGCTCGAATCTCGAAATAAATCCCTTGTGTTTGCGATTGCTCACTCTCTCTCTCTTTGTCTTTATATCTTGCATACTTTTATTGTCTATCTTTATATGCTTGATATATTCATTTGTGCTCATTGATATACATGCTTGGGTTGTTTGCTAACACTTGTATTTAACCAAGAGAGCCAACGCGGCACCTCAACCCATTCAAGGGGAATCTAGAGGAGTTTGTCCAGAGCCCTTCATGGGAAATTCGGCAACACTCTTGTGTTATACGTGGTGTTTAGTTTAAATAGTTTGTTTAGGTCATAATTGCTTTTAGCTTCCGCATTATTTGGCATTAGTGACCATTAGATTAGCCATCACCTATTCACCCCCCCTCTAGGTGAACCTTCACCTTTTATATTTTTTTTGATACTCAAAAACACAAACTTTTTTACTCACAGATTCACCTTGCCATTTTTGGCATTAAAGTAGGCCGGACTTCTAAATACCAGCAGCAAACTATAATCTTGAGCAACTTTCTCAAACCAAACTTCTAGTGGAGTCTTATCTCCTATCGCAGTCGATGACAATCCATTTATGAGATGGCTAGCATACACAATCGCCTCAGCTCAGAACGATTTGTCTAATTGTGCATTAGCCAACAAACACCAAGCCTTCTTCAACAAGGAACGGTTTATCTCTTTAGCCAATCCATGTATTCAATCTGTGAAGTGAGTACTAATACCAGTGTTCTGGCCAAATCTTAGGAATTGATTCTTATATCTTTCAACATTATCAATTTGTAGCTCCTTGATTTTCCTACTAGTATGTTTCTCCATCATATCCTTCCACTTCACCAATATACCTAGGGTTTCAAACCTTTGTCTCATGTGATATATCCAACAATGCCTAGATAAATTATCAAAAAAGAGACAAAGTACCTATGACCTCCAAGCGATGCAGTCTTAGCAGATCCTCAAATACTTACGTGAACACAATTAAGAAGACCTTCAGAGTGGTGAGTAACGGTGCCAAATTTCACCTTTTTCTTGTCTAGAACGCCGTGTTCACCTAATTTCAAGTTACAGGTAGATGCAACTTTCAATGATCCCTTCTTTGCTGGAGCTTGCAAAAACTTTTCACCTCCGTGTTCGAGCCTCATCTGCCAGACCTGTATGCAAATATCATCTGAAGAGATAAAAGTTTCCACCTGACCTGTAATCGTACTACCCTTTAAGTAATAGAGATTGTTCTGGTTGACGCCCTTCATAACCACCATTGAGCCTTTGATCTTCATGAGAACACCATCTCGAATAGATACTATAAGACCTAACATTTCTAAAGAACCAACTGAGATAAGATTCCTTATGAGTTGAGGCTTCAATTCTTGTACTATCTCATCAAACATCTTGACATGGACTGTTCCTATCCCTTTCACATTACACGGATGATCATCACCCATAACCGTGAAACATCCACCTAACTTCTCAAAACTAGAAAACCAGTCTCTGTTCGGGCACACATGATAGGTAGCTCCGTTATCTAAGATCCACTCAGAATTATCTGAGCAACCAACAGTAGGAGTAGTAATAGAGAAAGAAACTACCGATGAGTCTTGAGTCTAATCCATCTGCCTGTGAAGAACTGACATGAGTACTGACCATTTGTGCGAGATTTGCCTCAGTCTTTGACTCCTTCTTCTTACTTTTTGCCTTCGGACAATCAACCTTCCAGTGCCCTAAATTCTTGCATAAGGTGTTGGCCCAAAGGCTTTCCACTCTAGTTTTGATGATGATTAACTCATGAAGTTATGTGTACTAATAATCTTGTGTTATTTAGTTTCAGATCATTAATCAAGTTATTAGTTGGTGAAAGCCTCCACACATCTTTCACATGTTGTTTCAAGAGCCCGAGCATCAAAGATCACATATAGCACTTGCTCGATGGATCAAGGAGTTTTGGATCGAGTCGGCTTGGAGATTGCGCTCTACAAGAAGACTTCGGTACCATAGTTTAGTTTTGTGTTTAGATCCAAATTGTAAAGATTAGAATAGTTTGATAATGCTCAAGTTCACAACACACACGTTTCATGTTTTGAATATTGGTTTTGGTTTTTCGGTTTTAGGTTTAACCGATCTTGGTTTTCATGAATGGATAGATCAAAATAAGTTTACATGGTTTAATGTGTATATGATTTGTTCTATATACATGCATGCTTTAATTTCCTAGACAAACTTAGTTTTGACTCCCTTATTCATGTGTCATATGTTTTGGTATTTTTGACAAAACATATTTTGGAATTAATGACAAAAACTATGATATATATATTTGTTTCATGTATATTGGATTTCTATCCATATGCATCATGCTTCAAAGTGTTTAAATATCATGTTTTTGTATTTGGAAGAGTTTTGGACAAAACGTATTTTCTATTCAAAATCTAAGTTTTAGAAAATACAGTTTGTGGTTTTTGGTAAAAATGATTTGACACAAAAATAGTTCATATTGATTGATATTTGAGCTAAACTTTTTACCACATGTTTATATATCAATGCAAAATGATAAAACTATTTTTGGTGATATTTAGAAAAGATAAAAGAATTTTTAAATATATTTCTAACTGAATTTTCTGTTCCAGGCTTCAACCAAGTCGACTAGTAACCTGACTAGTTGACTAGGGCTGAGGTCGGTCGACCGACGTGCACAAATCTGTGCACGTTTGGCAGCTTTGGGACGGTCGACCGGGGCGGTCGACCGGACTGAGAGCAGAGCTCTCTGTTTGTTTCGGTCGACCGGGCCGGTCGACCGGTAGCTGCCAACGGGCAAAAATTGACCGTTGGGCGGTCGACCGGACCGGTTATTTTGGCAAAATCTGCTGCCAACGGCTAGTTTTCAGATTTGCCTATAAATACCCCATTTGCAAGAGTTTTTCTCTAAGATTTTTTGTGCGAATTTTTCCTTACTCTCTGGTGTTTTCACAGCAATTAAAAGAGGTTTTTGGATTCAAATTGAACAATCTTTTTGTGTTTATATTAGGGTTTGAAAAACCAAAGAAAAGAGATTTTGGGAAAAGCTTTTGTTTAAACTTCACTATCTTCATTTTATTATTTCCCAAAGTTTTTCTTTGAGTTGCTGGTTTCAAATCCCTTGGTTTTCTCCACACTTGAGCAAAAATCTACTATCTTTTCTATAGGATCTTTGTGTGTGGGAAAAGAAATTGTTTGTGGTTGTTGTTGAACCACCAAGTTGTAAACCCTCTATACTTTGCTTTGTGCTTTTTCCTCTTGGGTTGAGGAGGTTGTTTGTGAAGTGGTTTGTATCCCTCAAGTTGTGAGGTGATCCTTGCTTGGCTTTGTGCTAATCCCTCGGGTTGTGAGGTGATTGTTTGTTGGCTTGGAGTTGTGCCTCAAGGAGGAGGTTGTGTTTGTAAGGAGAGGAGTTGGGTACTCCTTATATTGTGATTGCCCCAAATCCTCGGTGGAGGTTCCCTTTGTGGGAGTCCTTTGTGGACAAGCTAGTGGACTTAAAATCCTTCTGGGTGAAGGCGGGGATGTAGAGCTGGGTGCTCGAACCTCGAAACATATTTTGGTGTTTGCGCTTGTTCATTGACGCTTACTCTCTCTCTCTCTTTACTTTGTACCTTGCATCTATTCATATTGCTCATACATACTTATATGCTTGGCTTGGTTGTGTGCATCCCTTGTTGAAATTGCAAATTAGTTTTTAATTCCGCATTGAGTTGACTAGATTAGCATAGTCACCTATTCACCCCCTTCTAGGTGATCTTTCAATTGGTATCAGAGCTAGCGCTCCTGATATTTAGGTTTAACCACCTAGGAGTGAGATCTTGGTTTGCTAATCTTCATTTGCATTGTTCATTTGCACTCATTTAGTTTGCTCTCATGGATAGCCCTCCTATGTTTGACCATATTAGACTTGATGCTTGGAAGGCCAATATGAGTAGCCATTTGAAAAGACTAGGACATCTAGTTTATCAAGCCTCCACTATGGAATCATTCCCCAATAGTAGCAAGCATAAGAAGGCAAATGCATTAGCACTTAGAACACTTAGAGCATCTCTAGGTGAACATCTTTTACCCGTGTTTAATCATTATGACTCGGCTTTTGCAGTTTGGAGCTTATTGACGTCTCCCGAGCTTCCAAGGATTATCAACAAGATGAGGAGATCTAAGAGAGAAAAGTCCGAAGAGCATTGCTTCATGGTCTAAGGAAAAACTCCCTTGAGGTACAATCGGACACTCAATTAGATGATAGCTCTAGTTTCTATTGTCATGGTTGTTTTGAAGTTCAAACTTTAAATTTGGAACATGCTCAAAAGCTTGAGAATTTATTGGAAAAACACAATCTTTTGAAAGAGGACAACCTTGTTTTGAAAAATGAATTAAAGGATTTGTGTTCTAATTTTGAATTGATTTTGCAAGAAAAGGAAGAGATCACTAGTGAACGTGACTCACTAAGATCTCAACTAGACCTTGCCCTTGATGAGATTGAGATTTTGAAAAATAAAAATGATTGTGATGATGTTGTGAAGCACAATGAGGTTTTATCTTCTAAATTGGATTTTGTTTTAAAAGATAACCTTGTTTTGAAAAATAAAATTGATTCTATTACAAAAGAATTGGATTTGGTTTTAAAGAAAAATGAATCTTTAAAAATTGAAATTGATTCTCATGTGTGCCATGCTAGTATAGCTTCTTCTTCTTCTAGCACACCTATTGCATGCTCCACTTTATCTTCCACTATTGAAAAAGATATAAATATTTTGAAGAAAAGTGTTGAATATTTGGGCTCCACTTTGAGCCAATGCACATTGAATCATACACGGTTGGAAACCTTGGTTCGCAAGAACAAGGTCCATCTTTGCATGCTCACCCTTCACGGCATACACATGCTTTCCACGGTCACCATCATCGTACGTATGCTCATGTGTACACATGTACACATTGTGGCCGAAAAGGCCATCTTGCTAGATTTTGTTATGATCGTATCTATCATGAAAATTTAGCAACTAATCTTGTTTGGGTTAGAAAGGATACTAACCCCCGTGGACCCACAAAGAAATGGGTACCAAAGACCACCTCTATACTTTTTGATGTAGGTGGGAGCTCTCGCAAAACGTGAGAGTGTTGGTGCCTTAGAGTGGATGCGTTTCGTGCCTAAAGAGAACCATTTGGATGCTTCACTCTCAAGGAGATTTGGTGGGAGGACCACCGTGGTTTGGAGAATTAGAGATGCACCTTCATCGGTTTTGGTATCATTCTCTAACTCCCATTTTTATTTGCATGCTTTTCATGTTCATCTATTTATAGCATGCCATGGTTTATTGTTCATTATGCTTATGCCATGCTCTTTAGAATAGTGTTATACATGTTTAGTTACTTGAGCACCCATGTCTTATATGGATCTATATTTAGTGTTCTCACCTTGTTTAAACTAACATGTATGCCCTAGATCTAATGCACATGCATATGCATTATGACCATTTGGATGTTTATGATTCTTGTTTTATTGTTTCATGATTAGTATGATGTTTGTCATGTTTATTAGACTTATGCTTTACATGATTAGTTGTTGAGACACCCATGATTAGTATGGACCCATATTTTGTGTTCTCTTTATGTTTTAGCTATCATGTTTATCATAAGTTTAATGCACATGTCTTTGTCATGCAAATCATATGGTTGACTATGACTTTTTGTTTTAATAATTCATGTTTTGATTATTATGTTTATCATGTTGAGTTATGATTCCCGTTTTATGCTTAATGATTTGATTACTTGTTTAGATGTTAGTTTTCATTAAGACTAGAATTTATACTTGCACATGTAGTGGGACACAAATAAATCTTTATATATGTTTGTGCTTGGATGCTAATTTGTACCCATTAAATGTGTTAGTATAGCCTAGTTTTGATGATTCATGCATTTTAAACTTGTATTCCTATTTTTGGATTTGTTTTATGTGTATAAGTTTTCATTTCATGTATATATTTATTTTGCCAAACCTTAAGATATACATGTATACCCTTTGAGTCATTTGCTTTTCATGCAGATCTATATATATGGACTCAATTGTGTTTAGGGATATGTATGTATACTTATTGTGTTGACAATTCATACATATACCTTGAAATGAAATTAGCTTTGGTGAAAATTTAGTTTTCTTGATTTCGTGTTTATTTGTTTAACTTCATGTATATGTGTATCTTGTCCGAACTATTGATTATACATGTACATCCTTGAGCCACGTGCCTTCATGCATATACTTTTGTGGACTCATTGTGTTTAGGATATGTATGTATACTTTAGTTTGCACATGACATACATATGCCTTGAAGTTTAAATCGTTTAGATGAATTTCATGTTTTCAAGGAATTTTATATGAGCTTAATTGAATATTTTCATGTCGATATGTGTCACATTTTACTTGTACACTCACTTTATTAGTTTACTCATGATTTGTTTTCATGAGAATTTAAATGAGCTTTATGGACTTTGAGTGTTTAGTGATCATGTGATTTACATGTGTTTCATGAAAAACAATTTGTTTTATTCCTTTCTTGAAGAATTTCGTACTAGTTTTAAAAAGTTTTTCCTATAACTAGTTCGTATTCTTCACTATGGTAGAGATTTTCAAACATACTACATTTTCAAACTTATTTTTGAAAACCCTACCTTTATGGGAGGATGGATGGGAGATCATGTTCATGCATGCTTTATAATGAAAATCATTTAAATCTTGAACCATGATTGGGAGGTATAGGTAGTTATATGAAGTATACATTTGATATTATTGTTATTTTAATTGGTATCGTTGAATTTTTTTCTTTCAATTGGTATCAATCTTGACATTTCTTGTATACTCATATGTGTTTGTATGTATTTATGCTTCATTCCAAGAATATCAATTTCTATTGGTATTTATCTTTCATACATATATATGTTTTATTTGTGCTTTTTATATCCCTATATCTTTAAGCACAAAATCTTGTTTATGCTAGTGCTTGAGCTTCAATTTTATTTCAATTGATTACTTTTAAATTGGTATCAAGCCTATGCATCATTTTAGTTGGTATTTCATAAAGGGGGAGAAAATTTGATTTTGTCTTTCAATTGGTGATTTCTCAATTGGTATTTGATTTCCACTCCCTTACTTTATGATTGAAAATTTCAAATTGGTATCATATGTTTAAAACGAAAATGATTTACATATTGGTATCAAAATATGTGTGTTTAGACATTCAAGATTTATTATGTTTAATTTCAATTGATATCAAGATGTTTCATGTGTTTTGCTTAAAAATTGGTATTAATATTTTGTTTGTTTCCATTCAATTGGTATCAAAATGCTATTCTTTGACATATTTTCAATTGGTACCTCTAATTGACTTTGGTTTTGTTTTAGACAAAAAGAGGAGAATTTTTTTTTCATTGTTTCGAATAAAAAGGGGGAGAAATATTTATTGATTTTTCTATTGATTTGATTTTACTTTTACCCCTTATTAAAGATTGACTCTTTGTATTAAAAAGAAAGAAGACTTTGTTTTGCTTTGGTTTTTACCCCTTTGTTGATGATTGACAAAAAGGGGGAGAAGAATTTGGGTTTATATATGCATGTTTTTGTTTTGCATATATTAAGTTTAATTTAGTTTAATTTTAATTGGTATCTAAAGCATGTTTTGTAATTGGATGTTTTGTAATTGGTGTTTTATTTTAAACATTTCGTTGGAATTGGTGTTTTGTTTTGGTATTGGTATCTAGAGCATTGTTTTGTTTTAAACATTTCATTGGTATCTAGAACCCTTTATTGTTTATGCATTTATATGCATTCATGTTTAAGAGCCTTTATTGCATACTATTTATTGTTTATTTGTTTATGCATGAGTTAAGGGGGAGCTTCTTTGAAGCTTAACTTTAATCCATGCATATATAACTGTAACGGTCCCAGATTTCATAAATTCCAAATAACAGAATA
The DNA here is from genome assembly GCA_038442645.1 of Agave tequilana. Lineage (NCBI taxonomy): Eukaryota > Viridiplantae > Streptophyta > Magnoliopsida > Asparagales > Asparagaceae > Agave > Agave tequilana. The sequence continues at coordinate 83,562 of JAVJIF010032664.1, read as the reverse complement.
TTCTATTAAACTGATAGATTATCGTAATCATCTCCAAGCTCTTAAAATTTTCGGCAGCACTTCCTTTGTAAATGTTACATGCCCAAATATACATTTCAATTTACAGTAATTTTTGACCAACAACAGTCCACGAATTCTCAAATCTAACATGTAAGTCAAAGTTAACAATCACCCAAGCAATCATAATAATACCTTAGCTCACTACAGCCTGTTAATTCTCCAAATAATAATTTCGGCTTGACATCGCCTACTTATGAAACAAAAGGAAACATGTGCCCGAGAGTACTCCTCTCGTCATCCACAATATAAACAGATTTAACTGTAACTCTAACACATCACCATAATCACAATCTAACTTATTTCTAACTCATCCATCTCTCAAAACGTACATAAGGTATCATTATACATCAAGTAAGATTTTCAACAGGAACTAAGTTACAGTCCAATGCAATTAATAAAAATTAAACTTCTCAACAAACGCCTAGATCTGAAGCTGGTCTTCTGCCATACAGCGACCTGAAACATAAAACTGGGAGGGAGTGAGCTCGACAGCTCAGTGAGAGAGAATCAAAGTGAATCAAGGAAGGAAAATACAATAAAGGGACGTGTTTCTTTCTTCAACAATTTGCAAGTATAGATGAACAAATGAAATGAGGAGAGAGCAATATCTTATAATGAATGATTAACACAACGATCCATATACTCTATGTGACGGTCTGACTTCTCTAGAATCGATTCTCTTTAACTTTCTTAATTTTCTGCTGCAGATTACTTGATCTAAGAATTCAGTGAGATACTTTCTCAGTCATTATAACTTATGCATGGTTCTGTTTTAAGTACTATCAACACATATCATCACATAACTCATATCTCATACATTAGATACAACCAATCAAAATCGAAGTTTCATGGGGGGGGGGGGTAAGTATATGTTTCGGTAATACAATATCACAATATCACCCCATATCATCTAAGTATAATTTATCCATATGGATAACGCGATCACACATAATCATACTACACTTCACAATATTCACATATCATACTTAGAGATGTGCACAACACATATGATACACATGCATATACAACCACAGTGAAGTGTGAGAATTCCCCGTCTTCTCCCTCCTACCGGCTCCCGCACGGCCCCTTCCTCCTATATATATGTATTTGTATGTATATACAACAATAACACCGTCTTCCCCCCTCCTACCGGTTCTCGCACGGCCCCTTCCTCCAATATATATATATATATATATAATATATATATATATATATATATATATATTACAATCCCACCGTCTTCCCCCCTCCTACCGGCTCCCGCCCGGCCCCTTCCTCCAATGCAAAAAATGTAACAAACATATACACACACACACATTCGAAAGTACAAATAATGATTTCGTCACAATACGAACACCAACCCCTTTATTGAAGTTTACATTTTAGCTTGACACTAATGTCAATTGACATCCATATATGACACACCATATGTGTATATATATAAATATGAGTTACCAGTCAATACTGTAGTGATCTAATCATCTCAATTTAATGAGTCAGCTCTCATTTACTTGTTAAGTATTAGCCTTTTGAGTCGTGCTACTAGCACATCAACATTCAATTATGTAGCATACAATCATGATCGTAAATTTTACAATGCATACACGTCATGGAGATCAATTCATCAACAAAACAAATACTAAAATTGTTGCTTGAGGGTAAAGATAATTGTCATATAGGTATACAACTAATTAGTTATGCTTGTGTGACATTCCCGTCAATTTCATATATATTCAACATACATCAAGGTTGTAAACAATCATCACTTAGATGTGGTTGCACAGTGTATCAATAACTATATGAAGAATAAGCAATATCAATAAGTTATCTATTATGAGAAACTCTTATAATAATTTACACCCATGTATCCGTAATAATGTTGGATTTCTATTCCCATCAACGCACCCGAGCTTTCATTCATACGTCTAACACCACTAGTTTCTTAACGCCCAATGCTCAGTATGGTTCCGTCGAAACTCCGAATACCATAATTATTCGGTCAGTTAGTCAATTAATGACTACCAATATGATTAGACAATTCATTACCAACCTGGATTCCCGACTTCGTAATTAACAGTTTCCGCTCTGATGATTTTTATAACTGCCACTTACGTAACTATTGATTTTCAATCTCACAATTTAAAGCGAAGTATCCTCTATGGACACCAACATCAATGATTTAATTTGCTCAAGCCTAATTTCACATCTTTATGAGGCAATATGAAAAGATATAATTTTCTTAGCTTACAGCCATGTGGTATCCACTCTATATTTCTTCGTGGTTTTCTGTTGCATCAGTTTATAGTTAACCATCAATATTAGATCTTTCTTCCTATTGAGAAAGTAATTAGCTATTGTTCATAGCCAGGGTAATCAATGAAGTGTTGTTTAAATAAACGCTTGGAAGGACTCCTGCAGCCTTATTACCTATATATGATGAGTTTATGAATCAAGATCTTCGATGGTCTACGTGCACTGGGCCATTGAAATAAAGATACTGAGACACCCTATATAAATAATACATTGCTCTAGTCGTATTCAGAATTTGTCTCCATGCAGCTCAAGGTCTAAACCATCAATGCCTGGTGTGACGTGAGTATCATGCTATTTCTTATAGACAAGTGGTATGAAAAATGGTTATAATCTCCTCCTTTATACCCTTCTATCACGGTACTCCCAACTTGTGAATATTGTCAATAAAATTTCCCGCCTAATCCTATCCCGCAATCATAGAGTCAGAAACCACAGTCCTATTAGCTCGGGACTGTGAGTTGAAAACCTGCAACACTGGATAGTGTTTATAATGAGTAACAATATGTGTTATTAAAACTTATTTCTTATTATTAAAATTATAGCACTTGCCATCTGCCATAATCCTTAGTTATCCTGAACCTCTTGAACCTCGCTTCTAACTCATATGTGGAAGGAGAGATGGGTCGAGTAATTCTTCCAGTTGCTTACCTTTTTCCTTTGCCATTAGGATTTGTGTTAGTCCTACCAAATGGTTGGATCTATAATTCACCTCATCAGGATGTGCTCGACATAACCAAATGTATCAATACTTCTAAACATGTCAGATTTTTCAAGTGTCTGAGCGAATGCAACAGTAATTATTTAATGACGCAAATATGCCTAACAATGTACCTACCTGAACTTGAAATAATATAACACAAGGATAAGAGCTCTTTCATGAGAATATTGTTTTATGCTGAGCTTAGAGAATTCTAATCTGGTGCTATGGGATCCAGAGCACCACTTGATCTAGCACCACGACTCTGAAATTTATATAAAATCTGATAGGATGATTCTATGTCGTTTCACTGGTTACGCTAGAAATTTAACAAAAATTATTACTTCAAGAATGTATCAAGTCATAACCTACCAAATTCTAGAGTAAGTATCGTCGTCCAAAACCCAATACACCTTGCTGCCACTAGGCACAAGTAGCAAATCTTTTAGGCTTTTTAACTTCTTTCCAATTATTTATGAGGACAGATCCTGGGGTTACCTCTTAAATGAAAACAAACATATAAAATTTATGAAACATCAACATTCATTTATTAGGGGTGTATTCAGTTCCGAGCTTGGCGCAACATTCCTCTCTATTTATTCTAAAATTCTTATGGGTCTCCCCTTAAATGGTAATTCATAAGGAGGAAACTAATCTTTGACATGATTTATGTTTTCCTTTGTTTCTCAAAGGATTCCTAACGTCCAACCAACACAGGTTTAAATTTCACGTGCTTAGAGATACTATCACCTTTCTAATAGTCTATTAGATGACATTTATAATTGAGTTAACTAGTAAAAGAAAATTCCCAAACTCTTCAATCGTAAAGGAAAATTCTGCAACTCAAGAAATTTGACTAGCCGGTCTTATTTTGACGATAACTTTCAGCACAGACCCTCAATTGGGACACCACAAAAGCCGTTGGAAAGTAGATTCGATTATCTTTCCAACGATATACTACATGATCAGTTTTATCTAACTAAACTATTTCTAATATACCGAAATTCTTCAGCTGTGAGTGAGTTCTGCAGCAGGACAGTTTTGACCAACATGCAATTTTTCAGTCGTAACTTGAGTTACAGATATCTGATTAGGACATAGTATGAACCGTTGGAAAGTAGACTTGATTGTCTTTCTAAGATATATAATATGATATAATATAACCCTAACATACTAATGAACTGAGCCCGAATTTACAGAGTAATTCTGTTTAACAGATTTCTGCACATATTAGAAAGGTTCTCTACTTTGCTCTAGATGATGATTTGCCCAGAAATTTTTGCAAGAAAATATAGGGGAAAGTAGATTGAATGCTACTTTAAATGACAGAAATTAATCAATACATATTATGAGGTTTTCTCTAGAAATTCAGAAAATGAAATAGATCTAGATCTAGATGAAATCTCCCTCACCTTCTTGTTTCTCCTCGCTATAGTCGTTGCTCCCACTTGCCGCCGCTCCACCACCGGCCCGGCCGCCGCTCCACCGCCGGCCGCCGCTCCACCGCCGGCCACCGCTGCCGGCCGCCCGGGTGTGGCCGGGTGCTCCCGGTTCCAAAGAAGAGAGGGAGGGGGAGAAGAGGGAGAGAGCGAGATTTAAAAAAATTGATTGAAGGTTGGAAAGAGATTTGAGAGGTTGTATTTGGGATTCTTCTCATGGGTTTCTTAGGTTGAAAAATGAGAGATGGAAGAAGATGAATGAGGGATTAATTGTCTACCCATTTACACAAACCCCCCCTCACATAAACATATATCACATATATCCACAACCTCTCTCTTCCCTCATCTTGCCACCTATACACACATATTTCAAGGCTAATCTTAACCCTCCATCTACCCATGCCATGCACACCTACTTTCTCCACTATCTCTAAAATAATAAAATAATTCTCATGATTGTATTTTTATTTCAATTTATTTATTTATTTAGGTATTTGCTTCATTTTCTTGTATTTACACAATGTATTCACTTGCCACTTTATTACACATATATGTATGAACAATATATTTAAAAGTATCAAATATATGTGCAAGTATTCATAGAAGAATGATCATATTCATAAGGTTTTACATATACATAACAAATATAGATAGGAACATATGTATATATGTCGAATACCCATATTTCCCACTTTCAGAATTTTCTTTTACGGGATTTCTAAACATCCATTGTTACACTCACATAATTTTGTCATTATCTCAGATAATCAGTTTATCCCCTTTAACAAGATTAAATCAAGATTTAGAATTTCAGGGTGTTACAGTTCTACCCCCTTACAATAGTTTCGTCCTCGAAACTTACCATACCTGAAACAGATAAGTGTAAAATCTTCACATTCCTCCTATATACTTCAAAATCGCACTTCCATATAATATCCTTCTCGATCTTTTTTCTCGAGAACTTATTATCTCTTGAACAACTTCCTACACTATATTCTTACGATCTAACTTAATCTTAACTCGCTTGATATTTTGATCATTTCCTTACTCCAGTGTCCCATACCACTAGCAGCTCGTACTGAGGGCCCACACCCTCAGTCAAACACATCCGAATTATGGCATGTGGGTATCATAATCCGAACATAAGGCAGTGACCAAATATCCCGCGCTTCAAGATTAGTCTTCTACGCAAGAACTCCTACCCCCTTAAATCAATCATATCAAACAATATTTTCACATACATACAAGCGTAATCATGCATATCAATCATAACAATCAGCCCTATCTATCCAATCCTCTTTCTACTATTCATTCTAAGTTTATCCTCATTCTATATCCTGTGCTCTGATACCAACTGTAACGGTCCCAGATTTCATAAATTCCAAATAACAGAATATTCTATTAAACTGATAGATTATCGTAATCATCTCCAAGCTCTTAAAATTTTCAGCAGCACTTCCTTTGTAAATGTTACATGCCCAAATATACATTTCAATTTACAGTAATTTTTGACCAACAACAGTCCACGAATTCTCAAATCTAACATGTAAGTCAAAGTTAACAATCACCCAAGCAATCATAATAATACCTTAGCTCACTACAGCCTGTTAATTCTCCAAATAATAATTTCGGCTTGACATCGCCTACTTATGAAACAAAAGGAAACATGTGCCCGAGAGTACTCCTCTCGTCATCCACAATATAAACAGATTTAACTGTAACTCTAACACATCACCATAATCACAATCTAACTTATTTCTAACTCATCCATCTCTCAAAACGTACATAAGGTATCAGTATAAATCAAGTAAGATTTTCAACAGGAACTAAGTTACAGTCCAATGCAATCAATAAAAATTAAACTTCTCAACAAACGCCTAGATCTGAAGCTGGTCTTCTGCCATACAGCGACCTGAAACATAAAACTGGGAGGGAGTGAGCTCGACAGCTCAGTGAGAGAGAATCAAAGTGAATCAAGGAAGGAAAATACAATAAAGGGACGTGTTTCTTTCTTCAACAATTTGCAAGTATAGATGAACAAATGAAATGAGGAGAGAGCAATATCTTATAATGAATGATTAACACAACGATCCATATACTCTATGTGACGGTCTGACTTCTCTAGAATCGATTCTCTTTAACTTTCTTAATTTTCTGCTGCAGATTACTTGATCTAAGAATTCAGTGAGATACTTTCTCAGTCATTATAACTTATGCATGGTTCTGTTTTAAGTACTATCAACACATATCATCACATAACTCATATCTCATACATTAGATACAACCAATCAAAATCGAAGTTTCATGGGGGGGGTAAGTATATGTTTCGGTAATACAATATCACAATATCACCCCATATCATCTAAGTATAATTTATCCATATAGATAACGCGATCACACATAATCATACTACACTTCACAATATTCACATATCATACTTAGAGATGTGCACAACACACATGATACACATGCATATACAACCACAGTGAAGTGTGAGAATTCCCCGACTTCTCCCTCCTACCGGCTCCCGCACGGCCCCTTCCTCCTATATATATGTATTTGTATGTATATACAACAATAACACCGTCTTCCCCCCTCCTACCGGTTCTCGCACGGCCCCTTCCTCCAATATATATATATATATTACAATCCCACCGTCTTCCCCCCTCCTACCGGCTCCCGCCCGGCCCCTTCCTCCAATGCAAAAGATGTAACAAACATATACACACACACACATTCGAAAGTACAAATAATGATTTCGTCACAATACGAACACCAACCCCTTTATTGCAGTTTACATTTTAGCTTGACACTAATGTCAATTGACATCCATATATGACACACCATATGTGTATATACATAAATATGAGTTACCAGTCAATACTGTAGTGATCTAATCATCTCAATTTAATGAGTCAGCTCTCATTTACTTGTTAAGTATTAGCCTTTTGAGTCGTGCTACTAGCACATCAACATTCAATTATGTAGCATACAATCATGATCGTAAATTTTACAATGCATACACGTCATGGAGATCAATTCATCAAAAAAACAAATACTAAAATTGTTGCTTGAGGGTAAAGATAATTGTCATATAGATATACAACTTATTAGTTATGCTTATGTGACATCCCCGTCAATTTCATATATATTTAACATACATCAAGGTTGTAAACAATCATCACTTAGATGTGGTTGCACAGTGTATCAATAACTATATGAAGAATAAGCAATATCAATAAGTTATCTATTATGAGAAACTCTTATAATAATTTACACCCATGTATCCGTAATAATGTTGGATTTCTATTCCCATCAACGCACCCGAGCTTTCATTCATACGTCTAACACCACTAATTTCTTAACGCCCAATGCTCAGTATGGTTCCGTCGAAACTCCGAATACCATAATTATTCGGTCAGTTAGTCAATTAATGACTACCAATATGATTAGACAATTCATTACCAACCTGGATTCCCGACTTCGTAATTAACAGTTTCCGCTCTGATGATTTTTATAACTGTCACTTACGTAACTATTGATTTTCATTCTCACAATTTAAAGCGAAGTATCCTCTATGGACACCAACATCAATGATTTAATTTGCTCAAGCCTAATTTCACATCTTTATGAGGCAATATGAAAAGATATAATTTTCTTAGCTTACAGCCATGTGGTATCCACTCTATATTTCTTCGTGGTCTTCTGTTGTATCAGTTTATAGTTAACCATCAATATTAGATCTTTCTTCCTATTGAGAAAGTAATTAGCTATTGTTCATAGCCAGGGTAATCAATGAAGTGTTGTTTAAATAAACGCTTGGAAGGACTCCTGCAGCCTTATTACCTATATATGATGAGTTTATGAATCAAGATCTTCGATGGTCTACGTGCACTGGGCCATTGAAATAAAGATACTGAGACACCCTATATAAATAATACATTGCTCTAGTCGTATTCAGAATTTGTCTCCATGCAGCTCAAGCTCTAAACCATCAATGCCTGGTGTGACGTGAGTATCATGCTATTTCTTATAGACAAGTGGTATGAAAAATGGTTATAATCTCCTCCTTTATACCCTTCTATCACGGTACTCCCAACTTGTGAATATTGTCAATAAAATTTTCCGCCTAATCCTATCCCGCAATCATAGAGTCAGAAACCACAGTCCTATTAGCTCGGGACTGTGAGTTGAAAACCTGCAATACTGGATAGTGTTTATAATGAGTAACAATATGTGTTATTAAAACTTATTTCTTATTATTAAAATTATAGCACTTGCCATCTGCCATAATCCTTAGTTATCCTGAACCTCTTGAACCACGCTTCTAACTCATATGTGGAAGGAGAGTTGGGTCGAGTAATTCTTCCAGTTGCTTACCTTTTCCCTTTGCCATTAGGATTTGTGTTAGTCCTACCAAATGGTTGGATCTATAATTCACCTCATCAGGATGTGCTCGACATAACCAAATGTATCAATACTTCTAAACATGTCAGATTTTTCAAGTGTCTGAGCGAATGCAACAGTAATTATTTAATGACGCAGATATGCCCAACAATGTACCTACCTGAACTTGAAATAATATAACACAAGGATAAGAGCTCTTTCATGAGAATATTGTTTTATGCTGAGCTCAGAGAATTCTAATATGGTGCTATGGGATCCAGAGCACCACTTGATCTAGCACCACGACTCTGAAATTTATATAAAATCTGATAGGATGATTCTATGTCGTTTCACTGGTTACGCTAGAAATTTAACAAAAATTATTACTTCAAGAATGTATCAAGTCATAACCTACCAAATTCTAGAGTAAGTATCGTCGTTCAAACCCAATACACCTTGCTGCCACTAGGCACAAGTAGCAAATCTTTTAGGCTTTTTAACTTCTTTCCAATTATTTACGAAGACAGATCCTGTGGTTACCTCTTAAATGAAAACAAACATATAAAATTTATGAAACATCAACATTCATTTATTAGGGGTGTATTCAGTTCCGAGCTTGGCGCAACATTCCTCTCTACTTATTCTAAAATTCTTATGGGTCTCCCCTTAAATGGTAATTCATAAGGAGGAAACTAATCTTTGACATGATTTATGTTTTCCTTTGTTTCTCAAAGGATTCCTAACGTCCAACCAATACAGGTTTAAATTTCACGTGCTTAGAGATACTATCACCTTTCTAATAGTATATTAGATGACATTTATAATTGAGTTAACTAGTAAAAGAAAATTCCCAAACTCTTCAATCGTAAAGGAAAATTCTGCAACTCAAGAAATTTGACTAGCCGGTCTTATTTTGACGATAACTTTCAGCACAGACCCTCAATTGGGACACCACAAAAGCCTTTGGAAAGTAGATTCGATTATCTTTCCAACGATATACTACATAATCAGTTTTATCTAACTAAACTGTTTCTAATATACCGAAACTCTTCAGCTGTGAGTGAGTTCTGCAGCAGGACAGTTTTGACCAACATGCAATTTTTCAGTCGTAACTTGAGGTACATATATCTGAATAGGACATGGTATGAACCGTTGGAAAGTAGACTTGATTGTCTTTCTAACGATATATAATATGATATAATATAACCCTAACATACTAATGAACTGAGCCCGAATTTACAGAGTAATTCTGTTTAACAGATTTCTGCACATATTAGAAAGGTTCTCTACTTTGCTCTAGATGATGATTTGCCCAGAAATTTTTGCAAGAAAATATAGGGGAAAGTAGATTGAATGCTACTTTAAATGACAGAAATTAATCAATACATATTATGAGGTTTTCTCTAGAAATTCAGAAAATGAAATAGATCTAGATCTAGATGAAATCTCCCTCACCTTCTTGTTTCTCCTCGCTATAGTCGTTGCTCCCACTTGCCGCCGCTCCACCACCGGCCCGGCCGCCGCTCCACCGCCGGCCGCCACCACCGGCCACCGCCGCCGGCCGCCCGGGTGTGGCCGGGTGCTCCCGGTTCCAAAGAAGAGAGGGAGGGGGAGAAGAGGGAGAGAGCGAGATTTAAAAAAATTGATTGAAGGTTGGAAAGAGATTTAAGAGGTTGTATTTGGGATTCTTCTCATGGGTTTCTTAGGTTGAAAAATGAGAGATGGAAGAAGATGAATGAGGGATTAATTGTCTACCCATTTACACAAACCCCCCTCACATAAACATATATCACATATATCCACAACCTCTCTCTTCCCTCATCTTACTACCTATACACACATATTTCAAGGCTAATCTTAACCCTCCATCTACCCATGCCATGCACACCTACTTTCTCCACTATCTCTAAAATAATAAAATAATTCTCATGATTGTATTTTTATTTCAATTTATTTATTTATTTAGGTATTTGCTTCATTTTCTTGTATTTACACAATGTATTCACTTGCCACTTTATTACACATATATATATGAACAATATATTTAAAAGTATCAAATATATGTGCAAGTATTCATAGAAGAATGATCATATTCATAAGGTTTTACATATACATAACAAACATAGATAGGAACATATGTATATATGTTGAATACCCATATTTCCCACTTTCAGAATTTTCTTTTACGGGATTTCTAAACATCAATTGTTACACTCACATAATTTTGTCATTATCTCAGATAATCAGTTTATCCCCTTTAACAAGATTAAATCAAGATTTAGAATTTCAGGGTGTTACAGTTCTACCCCCCTTACAATAGTTTCGTCCTCGAAACTTACCATACCTGAAACAGATAAGTGTAAAACCTTCACATTCCTCCTATATACTTCAAAATCGCACTTCCATATAATATCCCTCTCGATCTTTTTTCTCGAGAACTTATTGTCTCTTGAACAACTTCCTACACTATATTCTTACGATCTAACTTAATCTTAACTCGCTTGATATTTTGATCATTTCCTTACTCCAGTGTCCCATACCACTAGCAGCTCATACTGAGGGCCCACACCCTCAGTCAAACACATCCGAATTATGGCATGTGGGTACCATAATCCGAACATAAGGCAGTGACCAAATATCCCGCGCTTCAAGATTAGTCTTCTACGCAAGAACTCCTACCCCCTTAAATCAATCATATCAAACAATATTTTCACATACATACAAGCGTAATCATGCATATCAATCATAACAATCAGCCCTATCTATCCAATCCTCTTTCTACTATTCATTCTAAGTTTATCCTCATTCTATATCCTGTGCTCTGATACCAACTGTAACGGTCCCAGATTTCATAAATTCCAAATAACAGAATATTCTATTAAACTGATAGATTATCGTAATCATCTCCAAGCTCTTAAAATTTTCGGCAGCACTTCCTTTGTAAATGTTACATGCCCAAATATACATTTCAATTTACAGTAATTTTGACCAACAACAGTCCACGAATTCTCAAATCTAACATGTAAGTCAAAGTTAACAATCACCCAAGCAATCATAATAATACCTTAGCTCACTACAGCCTGTTAATTCTCCAAATAATAATTTCAGCTTGACATCGCCTACTTATGAAACAAAAGGAAACATGTGCCCGAGAGTACTCCTCTCGTCATCCACAATATAAACAGATTTAACTGTAACTCTAACACATCACCATAATCACAATCTAACTTATTTCTAACTCATCCATCTCTCAAAACGTACATAAGGTATTAGTATACATCAAGTAAGATTTTCAACAGGAACTAAGTTACAGTCCAATGCAATCAATAAAAATTAAACTTCTCAACAAACGCCTAGATCTGAAGCTGGTCTTCTGCCATACAGCGACCTGAAACATAAAACTGGGAGGGAGTGAGCTCGACAGCTCAGTGAGAGAGAATCAAAGTGAATCAAGGAAGGAAAATACAATAAAGGGACGTGTTTCTTTCTTCAACAATTTGCAAGTATAGATGAACAAATGAAATGAGGAGAGAGCAATATCTTATAATGAATGATTAACACAACGATCCATATACTCTATGTGACGGTCTGACTTCTCTAGAATCGATTCTCTTTAACTTTCTTAATTTTCTGCTGCAGATTACTTGATCTAAGAATTCAGTGAGATACTTTCTCAGTCATTATAACTTATGCATGGTTCTGTTTTAAGTACTATCAACACATATCATCACATAACTCATATCTCATACATTAGATACAACCAATCAAAATCGAAGTTTCATGGGGGGTAAGTATATGTTTCGGTAATACAATATCACAATATCACCCCATATCATCTAAGTATAATTTATCCATATGGATAACGCGATCACACATAATCATACTACACTTCACAATATTCACATATCATACTTAGAGATGTGCACAACACACATGATACACATGCATATACAACCACAGTGAAGTGTGAGAATTCCCCGTCTTCTCCCTCCTACCGGCTCCCGCACAGCCCCTTCCTCCTATATATATGTATTTGTATGTATATACAACAATAACACCGTCTTCCCCCCTCCTACCGGTTCTCGCACGGCCCCTTCCTCCAATATATATATATATATATTACAATCCCACCGTCTTCCCCCTTCCTACCGGCTCCCGCCCGGCCCCTTCCTCCAATGCAAAATATGTAACAAACATATACACACACACACACACATTCGAAAATACAAATAATGATTTCTTCACAATACGAACACCAATCCCTTTATTGCAGTTTACATTTTAGCTTGACACTAATGTCAATTGACATCCATATATGACACACCATATGTGTATATACATAAATATGAGTTACCAGTCAATACTGTAGTGATCTAATCATCTCAATTTAATGAGTCAGCTCTCATTAACTTGTTAAGTATTAGCCTTTTGAGTCGTGCTACTAGCACATCAACATTCAATTATGTAGCATACAATCATGATCGTAAATTTTACAATGCATACACGTCATGGAGATCAATTCATCAACAAAACAAATACTAAAATTGTTGCTTGAGGGTAAAGATAATTGTCATATAGGTTTACAACTTATTAGTTATGCTTATGTGACATCACCGTCAATTTCATATATATTCAACATACATCAAGGTTGTAAACAATCATCACTTAGATGTGGTTGCACAGTGTATCAATAACTATATGAAGAATAAGCAATATCAATAAGTTATCTATTATGAGAAACTCTTATAATAATTTACACCCATGTATCCATAATAATGTTGGATTTTTATTCCCATCAACGCACCCGAGCTTTCATTCATACGTCTAACACCACTAGTTTCTTAACGCCCAATGCTCAGTATGGTTCCGTCGAAACTCCGAATACCATAATTATTCGGTCAGTTAGTCAATTAATGACTACCAATATGATTAGATAATTCATTACCAACCTGGATTCCCGACTTCGTAATTAACAGTTTCCGCTCTGATGATTTTTATAACTGCCACTTACATAACTATTGATTTTCAATCTCACAATTTAAAGCGAAGTATCCTCTATGGACACCAACATCAATGATTTAATTTGCTTAAGCCTAATTTCACATCTTTATGAGGCAATATGAAAAGATATAATTTTTTTAGCTTACAGCCATGTGGTATCCACTCTATATTTCTTCGTGGTCTTCTGTTGCATCAGTTTATAGTTAACCATCAATATTAGATCTTTCTTCCTATTGAGAAAGTAATTAGCTATTGTTCATAGCCAGGGTAATCAATGAAGTATTGTTTAAATAAACGCTTGGAAGGACTCCTGCAGCCTTATTACCTATATATGATGAGTTTATGAATCAAGATCTTCGATGGTCTACGTGCACTGGGCCATTGAAATAAAGATACTGAGACACCCTATATAAATAATACATTGCTCTAGTCGTATTCAGAATTTGTCTCCATGCAGCTCAAGGTCTAAACCATCAATGCCTGGTGTGACGTGAGTATCATGCTATTTCTTATAGACAAGTGTTATGAAAAATGGTTATAATCTCCTCCTTTATACCCTTCTATCACGGTACTCCCAACTTGTGAATATTGTCAATAAAATTTCCCGCCTAATCCTATCCCGCAATCATAGAGTCAGAAACCACAGTCCTATTAGCTCGGGACTGTGAGTTGAAAACCTGCAACACTGGATAGTGTTTATAATGAGTAACAATATGTGTTATTAAAACTTATTTCTTATTATTAAAATTATAGCACTTGCCATCTGCCATAATCCTTAGTTATCCTGAACCTCTTGAACCTCACTTCTAACTCATATGTGGAAGGAGAGATGGGTCGAGTAATTCTTCCAGTTGCTTACCTTTTCCCTTTGCCATTAGGATTTGTGTTAGTCCTACCAAATGGTTGGATCTATAATTCACCTCATCAGGATGTGCTCGACATATCCAAATGTATCAATACTTCTAAACATGTCAGATTTTTCAAGTGTCTGAGCGAATGCAACAGTAATTATTTAATGACGCAGATATGCCCAACAATGTACCTACCTGAACTTGAAATAATATAACACAAGGATAAGATCTCTTTCATGAGAATATTGTTTTATGCTGAGCTCAGAGAATTCTAATCTGGTGATATGGGATCCAGAGCACCACTTGATCTAGCACCACGACTCTGAAATTTATATAAAATCTAATAGGATGATTCTATATCGTTTCACTGGTTACGCTAGAAATTTAACAAAAATTATTACTTCAAGAATGTATCAAGTCATAACCTACCAAATTCTAGAGTAAGTATCGTCGTCCAAAACCCAATACACCTTGCTGCCACTAGGCACAAGTAGCAAATCTTTTAGGCTTTTTAACTTCTTTCCAATTATTTACGAGGACAGATCCTGGGGTTACCTCTTAAATGAAAACAAACATATAAAATTTATGAAACATCAACATTCATTTATTAGGGGCGTATTCAGTTCCGAGCTTGGCGCAACATTCCTCTCTACTTATTCTAAAATTCTTATGGGTCTCCCCTTAAATGGTAATTCATAAGGAGGAAACTAATCTTTGACATGATTTATGTTTTCCTTTGTTTCTCAAAGGATTCCTAACGTCCAACCAACACAGGTTTAAATTTCATGTGCTTAGAGATACTATCACCTTTCTAATAGTCTATTAGATGACATTTATAATTGAGTTAACTAGTAAAAGAAAATTCCCAAACTCTTCAATCGTAAAGGAAAATTCTGCAACTCAAGAAATTTGACTAGCCGGTCTTATTTTGACGATAACTTTCAGCACAGACCCTCAATTGGGACACCACAAAAGCCGTTGGAAAGTAGATTCGATTATCTTTCCAACGATATACTACATGATCAGTTTTATCTAACTAAACTATTTCTAATATACCGAAACTCTTCAGCTGTGAGTGAGTTCTGCAGCAGGACAGTTTTGACCAACATGCAATTTTTCAGTCGTAACTTGAGGTACAGATATCTGATTAGAACATGGTATAAACCGTTGGAAAGTAGACTTGATTGTCTTTCTAACGATATATAATATGATATAATATAACCCTAACATACTAATGAACTGAGCCCGAATTTACAGAGTAATTCTGTTTAACAGATTTCTGCACATATTAGAAAGGTTCTCTACTTTGCTCTAGATGATGATTTGCCCAGAAATTTTTGCAAGAAAATATAGGGGAAAGTAGATTGAATGCTACTTTAAATGACAGAAATTAATCAATACATATTATGAGGTTTTCTCTAGAAATTCAGAAAATGAAATAGATCTAGATCTAGATGAAATCTCCCTCACCTTCTTGTTTCTCCTCGCTATAGTCGTTGCTCCCACTTGCCGCCGCTCCACCACCGGCCCGGCCGCCGCTCCACCACCGGCCCGGCCGCCGCTCCACCGCCGGCCGCCACCACCGGCCACCGCCGCCGGCCGCCCGGTGTGGCCGGGTGCTCCCGGTTCCAAAGAAGAGAGGGAGGGGGAGAAGAGGGAGAGAGGTGAGATTTAAAAAAATTGATTGAAGGTTGGAAAGAGATTTGAGAGGTTGTATTTGGGATTCTTCTCATGGGTTTCTTAGGTTGAAAAATGAGAGATGGAAGAAGATGAATGAGGGATTAATTGTCTACCCATTTACACAAACCCCCCCCCCACATAAACATATATCACATATATCCACAACCTCTCTCTTCCCTCATCTTTCCACCTATACACACATATTTCAAGGCTAATCTTAACCCCCCATCTACCCATGCCATGCACACCTACTTTCTCCACTATCTCTAAAATAATAAAATAATTCTCATGATTGTATTTTTATTTCAATTTATTTATTTATTTTGGTATTTGCTTTATTTTCTTGTATTTACACAATGTATTCACTTGCCACTTTATTACACATATATGTATGAACAATATATTTAAAAGTATCAAATATATGTGCAAGTATTCATAGAAGAATGATCATATTCATAAGGTTTTACATATACATAACAAACATAGATAGGAACATATGTATATATGTCGAATACCCATATTTCCCACTTTCAGAATTTTCTTTTACGGGATTTCTAAATATCCATTGTTACACTCACATAATTTTGTCATTATCTCAGATAATCAGTTTATCCCCTTTAACAAGATTAAATCAAGATTTAGAATTTCAGGGTGTTACAATAACTCCATGAGTTTTGTCATCATCAAAAAGGGGGAGATTGTTGGCCCAAAGGCTTTCCACTCTAGTTTTGATGATGATTAACTCATGAAGTTATGTGTACTAATAATCTTGTGTTATTTAGTTTCAGATCATTAATCAAGTTATTAGTTGGTGAAAGCCTCCACACATCTTTCACATGTTGTTTCAAGAGCCCGAGCGTCAAAGATCACATATAGCACTTGCTTGATGGATCAAGGAGTTTTGGATCGAGTCGGCTTGGAGATTGCGCTCTACAAGAAGACTTCGGTACCATAGTTTAGTTTTGTGTTTAGATCCAAATTGTAAAGATTAGAATAGTTTGATAATGCTCAAGTTCACAACACACACGTTTCATGTTTTGAATATTGGTTTTTGGTTTTTCGATTTTAGGTTTAACCGATCTTGGTTTTCATGAATGGATAGATCAAAACAAGTTTACATGGTTTAATGTGTATATGATTTGTTCTATATACATGCATGCTTTAATTTCCTAGACAAACTTAGTTTTGACTCCCTTATTCATGTGTTATATGTTTTGATATTTTTGACAAAACATATTTTGAAATTAATGACAAAAACTATGATATATATATTTGTTTCATGTATATTGGATTTCTATCCATATGCATCATGCTTCAAAGTGTTTAAATATCATGTTTTTGTATTTGGAAGAGTTTTGGACAAAACGTATTTTCTATTCAAAATCCAAGTTTTAGAAAATACAGTTTTTGGTTTTTTGTAAAAATGATTTGACACAAAAATAGTTCATATTGATTGATTTTGAGCTAAACTTTTTATCACATGTTTATATATCAATGCAAAATGATAAAACTATTTTTGGTGATTTTTAGAAAAGATAAAAGAATTTTTAAACATATTTCTAACTGAATTTTCTGTTCCAGACTTCAACCAAGTCGACTAGTAACCTGACTAGTCGACTAGGGCTGAGGTCGGTCGACCGGGCCGGTCGACCAACGTGCACAAATCTGTGCACGTTTGGCAGCTTTGGGACGGTCGACCGGGGCGGTCGACCGGACTGAGAGCAGAGCTCTCTGTTTGTTTCGGTCGACCGGGCCGGTCGACCGGTAGCTGCCAACGGGCAAAAATTGACCGTTGGGCGGTCGACCGGACCGGTCGACCGGCAGGTTATTTTGGCAAAATCTGCTGCCAACGGCTAGTTTTCAGATTTGCCTATAAATACCCTATTTGCAAGAGTTTTTCTCTAAGATTTTTTGTGCGAATTTTTCCTTACTCTCTGGTGTTTTCACAGCAATTAAAAGAGGTTTTTGGATTCAAATTGAACAATCTTTTTGGTGTTTATATTAGGGTTTGAAAAATCAAAGAAAAGAGATTTTGGGAAAAGCTTTTGTTTAAACTTCACTATCTTCATTTTTATTATTTCCCAAAGTTTTTCTTTGAGTTGTTGGTTTCAAATCCCTTGGTTTTCTCCACACTTGAGCAAAAATCTACTATCTTTTCTATAGGATCTTTGTGTGTGGGAAAAGAAATTGTTTGTGGTTGTTGTTGAACCACCAAGTTGTAAACCCTCTATACTTTGCTTTGTGCTTTTTCCTCTTGGGTTGAGGAGGTTGTTTGTGCAAGTGGTTTGTATCCCTCAAGTTGTGAGGTGATCCTTGCTTGGCTTTGTGCTAATCCCTCGGGTTGTGAGGTGATTGTTTGTTGGCTTGGAGTTGTGCCTCAAGGAGGAGGTTGTGTTTGTAAGGAGAGGAGTTGGGTACTCCTTGTATTGTGATTGCCCCAAATCCTCGGTGGAGGTTCCCTTTGTGGGAGTCCTTTGTGGACAAGCTAGTGGACTTAAAATCCTTCTGGGTGAAGGCGGGGATGTAGAGCTGGGTGCTCGAACCTCGAAACATATCTTGGTGTTTGCGCTTGTTCATTGACTCTTACTCTCTCTCTCTTTACTTTGTGCCTTGCATCTATTCATATTGCTCATACATACTTATATGCTTGGCTTGGTTGTGTGCATCCCTTGTTGAAATTGCAAATTAGTTTTTTAATTCCGCATTGAGTTGACTAAATTAGCATAATCACCTATTCACCCCCCCTCTAGGTGATCTTTCATAAGGCACACTAGTTCTTCTTCAGATCTCTAAATCTTGATCTAGACTTTGATCTTTCCTGCTCACCTCTACCCTTCTAATTAGATCTCCTGCCTCTTACCGCTAACGCCTCTACTGTTGTGCTCCCTAAAGAAGATAATCTGTCCTGCCTTCTTACTTCATAATTCACAAGAGCAGCAGACACCTCATTGTAGTTATGGATTGTCTTCCATTGATCAATGTAAGAGTAAAGGTCTTATACTCTTTTTTCAGTAAGAGATTTCAATAGAATCAAAATCTTATCCTCTTCATCGATGTTCACATCCACATTAACTAGATTTCTAAGAAGCTTTGTGTAGCTATTCATGTGTTCATCAACGGATATTTCTCTCTTTATCTGGAAACGATAAAGTCTTCTCTTCAACTGCAACCGTGATTCGATACTTTTCGTCAGATCTTTTTTCTCCAGGATCTCCTACAGTTGCCTTGTAGATGTTTCATGCAACACATGATACTTGATGTCTTGTGTCAAATAAGACCTAATCATGCCACACGTCATCCTGTTAATCTTGTCACACTCTTCTTCAGTAGTAGAATCGCTCTTTTTCTTTAACCGTAGAGTGTCTTCGAGATTTGATGTCGTTAATGCATCCATTACCTCACATCTTCACATATCGAAGCTGTTCTTGCTATCGAACTTCACCACATCAATCCTCAACGGATGTGGATTCACGGATTCACCGTAGATGTACTATCTCCAGCCATCTTCTCAACTGATTCCTCAAATAATGCAGAAAACAAACAAAGTTAGATCAAACAAACTAAATAAAGATAGGATCTTTACCTCAAAGCGAAACTCTCAAAGAGATTTCGAAGCGATCTACTCCTCCGAATTGATTTCTCGAGCAATCCAAAAATGTTATTTTTGAGATTGACGCACGATCCCATAAACATTCTCAACGTTGCTCTGAGATCAACCTACAATCTTCGCCAAACAGCCACCAATGCTCTTGGAATCGACACATAAACCTACGATGAACCTGAGATGCTCTGATACCACTTGTTGCGTGCGAGGTAACAACCAATTAGGAATCCACCAATAGAGATACATACAGCGGAGAAGTACCCTCACGAACAAGAAAAGAAAAACAAGAGAGAAAGCAAGCCAACACAATATTTAACGAGGTTTGACAATTTGCCTACGTTCTCGGGGCAAGGGAGAGAGAGAGATTTTATTGATTCCATGATCTATACAAGAGAATACCAGGGATACTTCAAGGGATACAATTCATGAGAGCTCTAACCCATATTTATAATCAGAGAGTCTCAGGGATTTAGAAAATTCTAATTGGATTTGATCCCAACTCAGAAAAGGAATCCAAATTCTAAAAGAGGAAACAATTCGCCTGTTAGAAAACTCCAATTGGATCTGACTCTTTTTTAGAAATAAAGTTCGAATCCAAGTTGTATTCCACAAGCTTCATCAAGCTTTCATCTCCTCTCTCTCCCTACAGAAAAAGTGTGTAGCTTTATATATTCTGGCTTGCCGGAGCAATTGTTTACAAGGGGTTGCCGGAGCAATTGTACGTAGATAGCACCAGCAACAAGGGTTGGCCATTAGTATCTCGAAACACTAAACCAGCCCCAACATCATTACTGTCTGCACCTTTCAATCCGTCAAAATTAAGTTAAACCCATGTTGGGTCAGGTAAATTCCAGCAAAAGGATAATGGCGCTTCTTACCTTGGTTCAAGGACTTGTATTCCCCGTGGAGGGCTATCTCATCATCAGAGCTTGCTCGAACCACCCTCGACTTGAATTTTTTCACGGCCATCTCAAGACCACGATCATCAATTCTCTTCTTGGAGTCCCTATAGCAACCAAAGGCTACGACATTTCTACCTTTTGAAATTAATCATGCCACATTTACCATCACAGCTTGATGGAATCTCTTCACATCTCTCTTTTCCAATTCATCTCCTTGGCAGACTTTACACCATTGCTCAAAGTAGCTATAGTCACTTACACACCGAGACGCTGCCAAGTAAATCTCCAGCATTCACGAGACATTTCACATTCAAGAACTAAGTACTGCTAAGTCTCGCCTCCACTCTGATATCGAGGGCAACCTGTAGAGACGTTCAAGTTCCTAGCCCTAAAAAGCATCCGCGTGGGTATTGCCTCATGCTACATTTTCCACACCCAAGCTTGGGCTTTCGAAGCCACCTCTAGCGCCAAATCAAGTTCTGTTGGCCCAGAGGCCTTCCACTCTAGTTTTGATGATGATTAACTCATGTAGTTATGTTTACTAATTATCTTGTGATTTTAGTTTCAGATCATTTAGCAAGATATTAGTTGGTGATTGCTTCAACAAGAGGAGTTTGGAAGCTTTCACATGGTGATTCCAGAGCCCGAGCATCAAGTTCATATATTGCCTTGCTCGTGGATCACGTTTTGGATCGAGTCGGCTTGAAGACGGAGTTCATCAAGAAGACTTAGGTATCCATAGTTTAGTTTAGTGTGTTTAGATCCATGTGTAAAGATAAGAATAGTTGATATGCTCAAGTGCACAACACACACGTTTTATGGATTTTGTTTTTCATGAATAGTTTAGATCAAAACAAGTTTAAATGGTTTTTATGTATATTAGATGTGTTCAATATACATACATGCTTCATATCTTAAACAAACTTATTTTGATATGTCTATTCATGAGTTTTAAGAAAAATCAGATTTCCTATTGAGAAAAATCCAAGTTTGATAAAATACAGTTTTTTGTTTTTGGTAAAAATAATAAGACACAAAAATAGTTCAAATTGCTTGATATTTGTCTTGAAATATTTATCACATGTTTGTTTATCCATGTAAAATGATAAAACTATTTTTGTGGTATTTTTAGAAGATTTATGGATTTATTAGAATATTTTTAAACTCAGATTTCTGACCCAGAACCTTGGCTGCCAGGCCCTGGCGGTCGACCGGGACGGTCGACCGTGTTCCAGAGCCAGTCGACCGGTCGGTCGACCGACGTGCATAGCCTTGTGCACGTTTGGCCAGGCAACTGGGCCGGTCGACTGGGCGGTCGACCGGACAGAAAGCTTTGCTCTCTGTAAATCGGCGGTCGACCGGGTGGTCGACCGGGTTCCTCCAATGGTCGAAAAATCGACCGTTGGCGGTCGACCGGCCGGTTGACCGCCAGCTATTCTGGCTGACAGAAACAGCCAAACGGCTAATTTTTGGGAGAGGCTATTTAAGCCTCATCTCTTTGGGTTCTTGACAAGACTTTTGACAAGAAAATTTTTCCCATTCTCTGGTTTTAAAAATAAGTTTTCAAAGTGTTTTAGAGCTTCAAAGATTTCATTTTTATTGTTTTTCAAGGGTTTTGAAAAATCAAAGAAAACTAGGTTTTTAGGATATTATTTTGGATTTACATTTCTATCATCTACAAGAGATTTCCCAAGTAGTTTTTCTTTGTTATTTGCTTCCAAAAACACCTTGATATCCACTTGAGCTATATCTTCTATCCTAATCTATTAGGATCTTTTTTTGTGGAAAAAGAGAAGTGTTTGAGGTTGATTAAGCCTCCAAGTTGTAAACCTCCTTATTTTGTTGTATCCCTCTTTGGTAGAGGTTGATCGGAGTGGTATTGGTTTGTATCCCTCTTCGGTAGAGGTGATTGAGTTGTTTGTTTGGCTACGGGCCTTATCCCTCTTCGGTAGAGGTGGATTGGTTGTATTGCCTCGGTGGCATTGTAAGATTGAGAGAGGAGTTCGGTACTCCTTTAGTGGATTAGAAATCCTTCTCGGTAAAGGCGGGGACGTAGAGCTAAGGGCTCGAACCTCGGAACATATCATTGTGTTTGCGTTTGATCCATTGCCTCTAAACCCTCTCTCTCTTTTATTTGTGCAAAGCATCATTCATTCATTCATATCTTATTGCTTGCATTTGTGCCTTGCATTATTTCATATTTTTCATCTTTATATGCTTGGCTTGCTTGTGTGTGCCTCACTTATACTTAACCACAAGAGCTTCATATAGCACCTTAACCCTTAGGAGTTAGTCCAGAGCCCTTTACGGGGAATTCGGCTACACTTGTTGGTTGTATTAAGTTTGCTGCAAACTAGCTTTTAGCTTCCACATTTAGTTTTTAGATTAGCCTTATCACCTATTCACCCCCCCTCTAGGTGATTTCAATTGGTATCAGAGCCTACGCTCCTGATACTTAGGTTTAATAACCTAGGAGTGAGATCCTGTTTGCTAATCTATCATTTGCATTTTGCTTGTTTGCACATATAGTTTACACCCATGGACTTCTTGACCCCACCTATGTTTGATTCTTCCAACATTGTTGTTTGGAAGACTAAGATGTCCATTTACCTACAAACCCTAGGATTGCATGTTTTCCTTTCCTCTACCAAGAAATGCTATCTTGGTAATAGCAATCATATAGGGGCCAATGCACAAGCCCTAAAGGCTATTAGAAGCACACTTTCTAAAGATGATCTTATGCTTGTTTCTAATCTTGATTCCGCCTTTGCAGTGTGGAACAAGTTGACCACAACCACATCCACCTCTAAGCTTCAATTGCCAATCTAATCGGAAGAATCTAGTAGAGAATCCGACTCACAATGCTTCATGGTCCAAGGGAATGACTCCCTTGAGGTACAATCGGAATCTCAATTAGATGCTAATGTTGCTAGTTCTTCATGTGATGATTATGTTGATCCAAATACTTTGAATGAAGAACTATCTCTTGTTGGTGAAAAATTGATTGAAAAATATAACATTTTGAAAAAGAAAAGTCTAGGCATTAATAATGAAAATAAAAATTTGCTTTCTAGACTTGATATTGTTTTGCAAGAAAAGGTGAAGATTTCAAATGAAAGGGATTCATTAAAATCTCAACTTGATCTTGCCCTAAAAGAAAATAAATTTTTGAAAAATAAAAATGATTGTATTGATGTTTTAAAGAAAAATGAAAACTTGTCTTTAAAACTTGATTTTATTGTAAAAGAAAATAATTCTTTGAAAATGAAAATTGTTTCTATTTCAAAAGATTTAGAAATTGTTTAAAGAAAAATGAAGTTTTGCAAAATAAGATTGATGTACATGTTTGCCATGCTAGGGTAATTTCACCTAGATCACCCATTGCATGCCACACTTTTTCTTTAATTAACAATGATATATCGATGCTAAAGAAGAATATTGATTGTTTGGGCTCCACTTTGAGCCAATGTGTTTCTAGTCATACACGTTTGGAATCTTTGTTTCAAAAGAAACAAGTTCCATCTTTTCATGCACACCCTCCACGGCATACACATGCTCCTCACGGACACCATCATCACTTGTATGCTCATGTGTACACTTGTACACATTGTGGACGTAAGGGTCACCTTGCTAAATTTTGCTATGATCGTATACATGTTTCAAATTTAGCAAATAAATTTGTTTCGGTTAGAGAAGGTACTAACCCCCATGGACCCAAAAAGTTGTGGGTACCAAAGACCACCCCTATTGTATTTGATGTAGGTGTGGCTCTTGCATGACGTGAGAGTAGCGGTACCTTGGAGTGGAAGCGTTCCGAGCTTCATGTGGATTAATTGGATGCATCACTTTCAAGGGAAGTTTGGTGGGAGGACCACCTTGGTTTGGAGAACTAGAGAGGTGCCTTCATCGGTTTTGGTATCGATCTCTAACTCCCGTTTATATTTGCATGCCTTTCATGTTCATTGATTCATAGCATGTTTTGGTGTTTTATTGTTCATTATGCTTATGCCATGATTATTAGATTAGTGATATACATGTTTAGTTATTTGAGACACCCATGTTTAATATGGACCTATATCTATATGTTCTCACTTTATTTTTAACTACTATGTATGTCCTAGATCTAATGTACATGCATATACATAATGATCATATGTGTGTTTATGATTTTTGTTTTGTTTAGATGCTTCATGATTTGATTACTTGTTTAAATGTTAGTTTTTATTAAGACTAGGTATATACTTGTACATATAGTGGGCCACAAATAAATCTATATATGTTTGTGCTTGAATGCTTATTTGTACCCATTAGATGTGCTAGTATAGTCTAGTTTTGATGATTCATACATTTGACTTGTATTCCCATTTTATCCATGTTTTCATGTTTATATGTTTAACTTCATGTATATGTCTATCTTGTCTAAACTAATGTCTATACATATACATCCTTTCGAGCCACGTGCCTTCATGCATATATTATTATTGACTCGTTGTGTTTGAATATGTATGTATACTTTAGTTTGTATAAGACATACATATGCCTTGAAGATTAAATTAAGTTTTGATGATTTTCATGTTTTTGAGGAATATTGAGCTTAAATGTCTATTTTCATGATTATATGTTTCACATAACACTTGTGCACTCACCTTATTTGATGTTTCTCATGATTGTGCTTTCATGAATATGATATGAGCTTTATGGACTTTGAGTGTTTTAGTGATCATGTGATTTTCATGTTTCATGAAAAATAATTTTGTTTTATTCCTTACTTGAAGAATTTCGTACTAGCTAACAAGTTTTTCCATTTAACTAGTTCGTATTCTTCGTTATGGTAGATGTTTTCAAACATACTCTATTTTTCAAACTATTTTTGAAAACCCCTACCTTCTACGGGCGGATGGATGGGCGATCATGCTCATGTATGCTTTATAGTGAAAATCATTTTAAACTTGAACATGAATGGGTGGTAGGTTATATGAGATATACACTTGATATTATTATTGTTTCAATTGGTATCATTGGATTCTTTCAATTGGTATCAATACTGACATTTTTGTATACTCATATATTTTTATGTATGTATGCTTACACTTCAAATAGTATCAATTTCGATTGGTATCTAATTTTTCATACATATATTTGTTTATGCTAAAGCTTGAGTTTTAATGATCATCATGTTTCAATTGATTAGTTTTCAATTGGTATCTTAAACAAGCTTATGTATAGTTTTATTTGGTATTTCATAAAGGGGGAGAAAACTCGTATTTTATCTTTCAATTGGTATTTGATTTATCATTGGTTTTGTATTCTACTCCCTTGCTTTATGATAGAAAATAATAATTTCAATTTGGTATCATATGTTTAAAAAGAATAATACTTTAAATTGGTAAGAAGATTGTATTTGTTTTCTCAAAATTGGTATCAAGATGCCTATTTGTTTACTCAATTGGTATCAAGTTTTTGTTTATTTTCATTGGTATCTTTTGATCTATTTCTTTCAATTGGTATCCATGAAAATTTTTATTGATTTGTTTGTTTGACCCTTTATTGATTCTTTGTTTCGAACATAAAGGGAGAGAAAAATGTTTTTGTTTTTACTTGGACCCCTTTATTGATGATTGACAAAAAGGGGGAGAAAGATTTTGAGTTTTATATGCATACTTGTGTTTTTACATACATTAAGTTTTGTTCTTACTTATTGTTTTTGAACATTTCAATTGGTATAAGAACATGTTTTATTGTTTTATGCATGATTATGCATTGTCATTCATTGCATATTTATTGTTTATTTGTTTATGCATGAGTTAAGGGGGAGCTTCCTTGAAGCTTAACTTTAATTCATGCATATATAACTCCATGAGTTTTGTCATCATCAAAAAGGGGGAGATTGTTGGCCCAGAGGCCTTCCACTCTAGTTTTGATGATGATTAACTCATGTAGTTATGTTTACTAATTATCTTGTGATTTTAGTTTCAGATCATTTAGCAAGATATTAGTTGGTGATTGCTTCAACAAGAGGAGTTTGGAAGCTTTCACATGGTGATTCCAGAGCCCGAGCATCAAGTTCATACATTGCCTTGCTCGTGGATCACGTTTTGGATCGAGTCGGCTTGAAGACGGAGTTCATCAAGAAGACTTAGGTATCCATAGTTTAGTTTAGTGTGTTTAGATCCATGTGTAAAGATAAGAATAGTTGATATGCTCAAGTGCACAACACACACGTTTTATGGATTTTGGTTTTCATGAATAGTTTAGATCAAAACAAGTTTAAATGATTTTTATGTATATTAGATGTGTTCAATATACATACATGCTTCATATCTTAAACAAACTTATTTTAATATGTCTATTCATGAGTTTTAAGAAAAATCAGATTTCCTATTGAGAAAAATTCAAGTTTGATAAAATACAGTTTTTGGTAAAAATAATAAGACACAAAAATAGTTCAAATTGCTTGATATTTGTCTTGAAATATTTATCACATGTTTGTTTATCCATGTAAAATGATAAAACTATTTTTATGATATTTTTAGAAGATTTATGGATTTATTAGAATATTTTTAAACTCAGATTTCTGACCCAGAACCTTGGCTGCCAGGCCCTGGCGGTCGACCGGGACGGTCGACTGTGTTCCAGAGCTGGTCGATCGGTCGGTCGACCGACATGCACAGCCTTGTGCACGTTTGGCCAGGCAACTGGCCGGTTGATCGGGCGGTCGACCGGACAGAGAGCTTTGCTCTCTGTAAATCGGCGATCGACCGGGCGGTCGACCGGGTTCCTCCAACAGTCGAAAAATCGACCGTTGGCGGTTGACCGGCCGGTCGACCGCCAGCTATTCTGGCTGACAGAAACAACCAAACGGCTAATTTTTGGGAGAGACTATTTAAGCCTCATCTCTTTGGGTTTTTGACAAGACTTTTGACAAGAAAATTTTCCCATTCTCTAGTTTTAAAAATAAGTTTTCAAAGTGTTTTAGAGCTTCAAAGATTTCATTTTTATTGTTTTTCAAGGTTTTGGAAAATCAAAGAAAACTAGGTTTTTGGGATATTATTTTGGATTTACATTTCTATCATCTACAAGAGATTTCCCAAGTAGTTTTTCTTTATTATTTGCTTTCCAAAAACACCTTGATATCCACTTGAGCTATATCTTCTATCCTAATCTATTAGGATCTTTGTTTGTGGAAAAAGAGAAGTGTTTGAGGTTGATTAAGCCTCCAAGTTGTAAACCCTCCTTATTTTGTTGTATCCCTCTTTGGTAGAGGTTGATCGGAGTGGTATTGGTTTTTATCCCTCTTCGGTAGAGGTGATTGAGTTGTTTGTTTGGCTACGGGCCTTATCCCTCTTCGGTAGTGGTGGATTAGTTGTATTGCCCCGGTGGCATTGTAAGGTTGAGAGAGGAGTTCGGTACTCCTTTAGTGGATTAGAAATCCTTCTCGGTGAAGGCGGGGACGTAGAGTTAGGGGCTCGAACCTCGGAACATATCATTGTGTTTGCGTTTGATCCATTGCCTCTAAACCTTCTCTCTCTTTTATTTGTGCAAAGCATCATTCATTCATTCATATCTTATTGATTGCATTTGTGCCTTGCATTATTTCATATTGTTCATCTTTATATGCTTGGCTTGCTTGTGTGTGCCTCACTTATACTTAACCACAAGAGCTTCATATAGCACCTCAACCCTTTTCTAGGGGAATCAAGAGGAGTTAGTTCAGAGCCCTTCACAGGGAATTCGGCTACACTTGTTGGTTATATTAAGTGTGTTGCAAATTTGTTTTTAGCTTCCGCATTTAGTTTTTAGATTAGCCTTATCACCTATTCACCCCCCCTCTAGGTGATTTCAAGTTCCTGTTAGACTTAATTATACTTTTAAAGTTTAATTTATTTTGGGCCTAATCAAGTCAATTAGATATTTACACCCATCCAGTTAATCTATGTTGTTTGACCCAATAAAAATTTGATCAAGTCTAAATAGTTTGAATCTAGACACGTTTTCAATTACACTTAGCCAATGAGTATATTTAAATTAAAATGTGGGACTCATATACACGTGTGAAGCTCGTATTATAAATCAAGAGCTTAGATCTATAATGAGTTGAACTAGGTTTCCTTGATGATACATATATCATGGGTAGGATTTCCTCTCCACCACCATAATGACCTAATTTCTCTCTTGGAGGTCTCTCATCTCCTCTAAGGATAAAAAAGAGAACTTGCTAGCTAGAGAGAAGAATCCTCTCCTTCAACTCTGGCGTCCTCGAAATCGTGCAATCTTCGGCTCTCTTTCGTGATGAAATCAGGTATCCCTAAAACTCTCCTTCTCTTTGATTTTGATAAAGAGGCTACTTAATATATGAGATCTTATTTGGACAATTATTAGATCTAACAATTGGTATCAGAGCCTCCTCTTTATCGGATCATCGGGATCTACAGAAATTTTTCGATCTCGATTTATAAATATCATAAAATACCTCTTTGATTCAATAAATATTTTGTGTCTCATGTATTGGATCAAAAGTTTAAAAGGGGTGATTTTTATTGAATTTTGCATGTGTATGTGTGTGTGTGCGTGTATGTGTGTGTGTGTATATATATATATGATAATTTTTCTGTGTGTTATTATTTAGAAATATTTTCTGAAATTTAAAAAAACCTTTGTGGAGGACGCATGCATGCAAACCCTTTGCATTGCATGCATGCCGCCTGAAGATGATAATCCAAAAAAAAGAGTTAATTATTTTTGAGCTTTCTTAATTAAGTATGATTATAAGATTAATTAAGATTAGCGAACTTAGAGATAAAGTTTTAATCTAATAAGGAAACCTGATTCTAATTAATCTCATATATTAAATTCAATTGGGATTGTTGATATTGATTTGGATTTAAAGTTGAGATAGAATTCTACTCTATTAAGGAAATTTTAGAGTAGAATTATAATCGAATAAAGAGACTTAATCTCAATTAAGTTAATCAGGTTTTATTCAGTTCATTAAACCGACCCATTAAGAAGAAAACCCATAAGTTAATTATTGAGAATCAGGTTTGATCCAGACCCAATAAGCATAGCAGACCCGTTTTACCAATAGAAACTCCAATTAGCCGTTGTGGTCTCATTCGACTTCTGTTTTGGGCATGTAAATAGCCGTTTCGAAGCTCTTGACGAGCACTACAATACTACAGGCATTATACATGACAAAAACAATAGTTAGTTGACATAAAATAGGCATTGAAGTATTTATTTAATATGATTATGTGTACCCTAACATGCTTTCGTTTCATCAATATTTATGTTATTACTTCTATTGTTCTAACATGATGAATATTGATGTTTGCTATAGTAGAGAACATACAGATAAATATATATACATGTTCATGTTAAAGATTTATAAAAGATCTTATTTAATTGCGTATATCGTTCATACGACAATAGCCGGCCCAAAGGAAGACTATTGTTTGGTCGAATTATGTACGGTATCAGATACTTGATGTGGATAATACAATGGGAGAACCTTGGTGTGTGACAAATCGGCCCAAAGGAAGATTGTCACACTATATGCCCATACTGTATTACCCTCATCAACTAGTCCGACGGCGGAACAAGAATTCAGATGCGTAGATTTGTGTGGCCCATGCGTGTGGTAATCGGCCCAAAGGAAGGTTGTCATTATGGCCGGGTCATTACATATATTATATGATCGATATAAATAACTTAAATTTTGGGAACAATCGTATAAAGGGACAGTCGGCCTAAAAGAAGTTTGTTCTCTTACATAGGACCTAGACTTTAGGGTAATAATATTGGGCCAGTACAGTGTTGACATATGAGACACAACTTATTCTGAAAGTTTGACCGACAGCTCTATTGATTAAACTGGTTGCATTTTCTGAAATTCATTTTTATGGCTATTATAGTAGAATTTTGTTAAATGCAATGTTTATGTTAAATTGATTAGAAATTGAACACTTATATAGTTTAAATTAAATGGTACAAACTTTAAGAAGTGGTAAGATCACATAAAAAATCGTTCTTGAATTCATGAACTTAGACTACACCTTAAAAACTGATAAACCTCTGCTATTACTAACAAAAGTTCTGTAAAGAAAAGGCCAATTATGATAAGTGGGAGAGGTCTTATAAGATATGTCTAATGGTTATAAAGCATAATATTCCTATAACTATTAGGGGTTATATGCCTTATAAAGTCAGTGCTAAGTGTTTTTCAGCTGAAGTAGCCGACCGGTTTATTAAATCGGATAAAGCTGAGGCCAGCACGCATCTTAGCAAGCTGATAAATATGCGCTACAACGGCAAAGAAAACATAAGGAAGTACATTATGAGAATGTCTAATCTTATTTCTAAACTAAAAACACTGAAATTGAAACTCTCTGAAGAGATTCTAGTACACTTCATTTTAATCTCTTTTCTTATAAAGTATAACCCTTTTCAAGCTTATTTATAATGCTCAAAAGAAAAAGTGGAGTCTTATTGAGCTCATTAATCACTGTGTCCGAAAAGGAAAGAGATTAAAGTAAGAAAAGACCGAAAGTGCTCACTAGCGTCCAAGGTAAACTTCTAATAAGAAAAGAAAAATGAAATTAAAGGGAGGAATATAAACACCACTACAGTAGTTGATCCTAAGTGGCAAAAGTAAAGAAAAAGTAGCCTAAGGTCATTGCATATTTCTTCTGTAAGAAAGTAAGCCACCTTAGAATGATTGCATAAGTAGCAGAAATGGCTATTTAGCGGGATTTATGTTTATTTTAAAATTAATTTAGCTTTAGTGCCACTTCATACATGGTGGATAAATAATTCACATAAGCGATTCTGTAACGCCCCGATCCTAAAGATACGGAGACGTTATGACGACGTACATACGCAAGGCGAAAAACTTGTACGCTAAGCCTCAGTACAGTAAATAATCTCCATATATACCTGAGTTCCAGCATGAAATAAGTACAAGAATACCCGCAGAAGAGGTTAGCGATCATAATGGATATGAAAAAGATGGACAAATAATATAACAGAAATAAATCACTAAGATACTTATGGATAGTCCCGATGAGGAATCTCCCATGTGACTCCAAAGCACTCTATGAAGCTACGGTAACTCGGATCTCCAACCTGGGCATGCAAACCCAGGGTCGTCAGAAAGCGACCTAGTGAGTGGTAAAATGAAGGAGGCAGTAATAGATACAATAGTACTATAAGCACGATAATAATATATAGTACATGAGGTTGGACTAGTGATACCATATAATAAGGATATATAAACAGTAGAAATAGATAAACATGAAAGCAGTGCAAATATATAAACATGTCATCTTTTAATACCATCACTACTTAGTCGGTTATCATCGGGTCATGTCTATAGTCGTGTCCAGTTTATCGAATAAATGGTGACGTGATAGACGTGTACAGGCAGATGGGCCTATGCAATGTAATCACTATACGGTGTGGTGTATATACAGTAATGATGTCTGCTATACAGAAAGCATAATATATGCAATGCAGAACATGCGTCGTATGCCATCACAGAAAGTATAACATATGCCAGGTAAAGTAACAAGTATACAGGTAACAGGATATCGGATAAAGTAGCATGAATAATAACAAGATAGCATATATGTACCAGGCATGTCATGTGATTTATACAATAGTAGCAATCAGTACCACCTGGTATTACAATCACTCTCTTCCAGTGTCCCATACCACTGGCAGTTCATACTGGAGCCCGCACTCCAGTCGAACCCATCCGGACATGGCCTACGGGTACCATTATCCAAACGAGAGAGTGATCAAATAACAAGTGTTCCCGACGTCACTATTGTGTATACTGTTTTATTATGTCCATTGGAAACCCATGGTCGAGGAGTTCTTATCGGGTGGGTGTATCCCGTACATACCCGGGACAACGGCCTTATCAGATCCCTGGCTGCTGAGACCAGGGCCAGCCCGCTAGAGCTGTAACATGTAACGGGAATCTCAATGAGCTAAAACAATAACGGGATGCTCATGAGTAACAGATGGTAGCCAGCACTACCCCGTCCCCTGCAGTGGGACGAACAATGGATCCAGACATCCACCCGATATGATCTAATCAACCGTCAAGTCTCCCCCATACCCAAGTGATCTTTATGTGTTAAGTATACAAGGTAACAAGAACAAATACAGTACATGATACGGGTAACATGATAACATGACATGAGCTCGGTTGATAGCATAGAACAATATAAAGGGAAACGGGAACAATATAACGGGAAACGGGAACAATAGATGTGGGATTTCACATATCGCATATCAACAGCTCTTATGTCCAGTAACGAAAAATCCATATCAGTAACAGGAAACAATCGCATTACATGAAGACGGTAACCTGGAACAATAATACATGTAATAGGTACAAGGATCCATATGATAAGAATGGAGAAACCATGTCTGCATGTGTAACAGTGATATGTGAACCTGAGATGTGTGTCGAGCATCCATGTAACAATGAGAATAATAATATGAAATGCAGTACGCCATGCAGTGGGATATCTGTGTATCAGTGGCTTATCTATGTGGAGCAAGCATCCGTGTAACACATCAGTGTCATGATAATAACAATAATAGCCGTGTACTAGTGAAACATAGATGAGTAGCCATAAGTCTGCAGAGCACTAATCCATGTAATACCAGTGGTCCGTGTATCATGTATTCCCATGTCCTGTGACTTACTGTAACGGTGTCTAGCATGCATGTCTCGTAACAGTGTAGTGTCATCGTATATCTGTGGCTCAGTATGCATGTCATGTGACTGTGATACAATACATGTCATAAAAGTGTATAAGCATATGATGATATAGTGGCCCGAGTGTCAACGGCTGTGCAGGTAGGATGACTGTGTCTGAGTTGTCTATGCCAGTATGTATTGGTCCAATAATTACCTCCTTATCTTTATTTTAAATCAGGAAATACCTAACAAGATTCTAGGTCATTTCTATTACAATGACTGTCCGATCATGACCAGTGAATAATTGGTAATTACCGTATTTTATCCATAATCAGGATATATCAATCAATGTCACTAAACATGATAAAATATAAAATATAATTTATAAAAGAAAAACACTCACAAACTAGCCATGAGAATGTAGCTCTCTTTCCCATGATCGCAACGGATCCAAATCGTCCGAATCGGAGTCCGGATGCTCCCGATATCGTTCGAACGCTAAAAAGAATAAAATTGGGTTAAATATGTAATAACAATATTTAGATGCAAATAATAACTAGGAGCAGTGGGTTTTCTGTAAAATTACATTTATTGGGTTTCGGATGCGGGTTTGGTGAGATAACGGGTCGGGTCCAGATCCACAACCCATAGTTAAATGGGTAACGGGTTAACGGGTAGCGGGTAGTGGCTAAATGGGTTAATGGGTGTAACCCTTAACCCAATAATGGGTTAATGGGTTTGGGTTCTAACCCAAACCCACAAAGGGGATAAAGGAGGAGCAGCAGCAGCTTCTAGCTGCTGCTTGGCTCGGGTGCCGGCCGGCCGGCCAGCACAGCCGACCAGCCGGACCCGCACAGCCGGCCGGCAGCGGCGACCGGCCTATCGGCGGCGATCCTGGCCGCCGGTGGCGGTCCGGGCTCCAGCCTCAAGTGTGAGAGAGAGAGAGGGTGAGGTAGAGAGAAGGAAAAGAGAAAAACAGGGAAAAGAAAAGGAAAGAAAAGAGAAGAAGAAAGAAGAAGAAAAGAGAGAAGAAGTGGGGTGGTGGCTTGGCTGGTGGCGCGGTGGTGGCCTGGTGTCGCGGGGGCGCGGCGGCGGCGCCGGCCGCGCTTGGCCTTGCTGCGGGCTAGGGGAGCAGCCCCTCCCCTGTTTTGGGTCGCCCAGAGAGAGAGAGAGGTTAGGGAGAGAGAGAAGAGAAAGAGAGGAGAGAGAGTTTGGAGATAGAGAGAGAAAGAGTTTGGAGAGAGAGAGAGAAGGGTTAGATAATTAGAGGGAGAGGGGAGAGAGAGAGGATTTAAAAGGGGGGAGAATAGCGGTGGAGAATGGCGGTTTGGAGAAGAAGCTGGAAGAGGGAAGAAGAAAAGAAAAGAAAAGATTAAAAATTAATATTTTATTATTATTAAATTGGCCCGATATTCGACTAGCTCCGAACGGTGCCCAAAAATTACAGAAAATAGAGAATATTATCCTGAGATGTAATATGAAAATGGTTTGTAGAAATTCAATCCAGTTTGCAAATCAAAAATCCCGAAGGCTGTCCCAATACCAGGCGCACCGGTTTGGCCGGATTTTCGATAAATTCAGAAAAATCCCCAAAAATACCCTAATATAGATAATATGATTCTAAGATATTTGGTGAAAGCAGATTCTCAAAATTCTACTCCGTTTGTGAAATAAAAATCATAAATCCAGTTATCGGTATCGGTCGACACCAACTACGGAGATTTTCCAAAATAATCCAGGAAAATTCCAGAAAAATCCTGAAAAATCTCAAATATTAGAAAATAATTTTTGAAACTGAAATCAGCTCAATCGGACTACCACGGAGGTCAAATCAATTTTGTACGTCGTATCGCATACGGATACTGTGATACGTACACCGGGGAGTAGGGGGTTACAGATTCAATGTGAAACTTTCAAACCCAAAGAAGGCCCAGCCCAGCTGAGCAATACGTATACATGGGTGATGGAATAAAGTTATAGTTGAATCTATTGGAGTTTATAGCCTTAAATTAGATTCTATTTTTTTTAGATTTAGATGAGACTTTATATGTACCAACTTTTTTGAGCAGAATCACATTTATATTTCATTGTTAGACAGATCTATTTTTACTATCACTCTTGGTAATGAAATACTTACTCTACTTTTCAAATCTAAAGTTGTTGGTATTAAAATTCTGATTGATGACTATATAAATTGAAACTTTATGCTTCATATCCTGAACCTTTATATGTGAATAGCCTAGGCACCAAGTGAACATTAATTAAAGAATAATTAGCAAGTTCGGTGCTAAACGGAGTTCATGATGTCTTAGATTTGGTGTATATAGACATTTGTAGTCTATTCTCTACAGTTTCTTGAAATGGTCACGAATATTTTATCACTTTTATAGACGATTACTCTCGTTATGGGTATCTATACTTGTTACATGAGAAATCTCAATCATTGGACATGTTTAAAATCTATAAAACTGAAATTGAAAATCAACTGAATAGAAAAAATTAACGTCGTTAGATCTGATCGTGATGGTGAGTACTACGACAGATACGATGGATCAGGTAGATGTCCAGAATTATATGCCAATTTCTGAAAGAGTGTGGTATTACAACCCAGTACACCATGCCAGGGACACCTCGTCAAAATGATATTGCTGAGAGAAAAAATCACACACTTAAGGACATAATTTGTAGTATGATAGCTTACACTACTCTTCCAGAGTCATTATAGAGTAAAACCTTAAAGACAATTATCACCTCCTTAATAGAGTACCTAGCAAAATAGTAGCTAAAACCTCATATGAGTTATGGATTGGGAAATCTCCCAGTATCAGGCATCTACATGTTTGGGGTTGTCCAGCAGAAGCACGATCATATATACCTATGAGAAGAAGCTGAACTCAATGACAGTTGGCTATTTATTCTTTGGATATTCTGAGAGGTATAAAGACCTTAGGTTTTACTGTCCCTCCACTAAGAATATAAAGACGGATAATGCTAAATTTTTTTGAGAATATTCAAAACAGTGGAAGTCAACTATATAAGGATTTCACATTTAAGGAGGAACATATTGTTATACTCATGACAACTGTTCAAAATGATGAACTAGTTGTTCCACTTCAGAATGAAAATACAGTTGTAACCTTACAAGGTACAGATACAGTTCATACTGAAGAACATCTTGCTGATGAGGTAGAACATGAAAATCCTCAACCATAAGTGTCTAGCAATCAACTAGGGAGAGAAAATCAGTCATTGCAAATGACTATATAGTTTATCTCCAAGAGTATGAGTTTGACATAAGGCTAGAGGATGACCCTACATCCTTGAATGAGGTCAAACTCAACATTCACTCCACTAAGGGGTCAAATGCCATGAAAGATGAGTTAAAATCTATGAAAGACAATGATGTTTAAGATTTAGTAAAGTTTCCTAAAAGAATGAACCGATTGGTTGTAAATGAGTATTCAAAACCAAGCAGGATTCGAAAGGTAATGTCGAAAGGTATAAGGCACATCTTGTTACAAAGGGATTCACTCAAAGAGAGGGCATTGACTCTATAAGGAGAGTTTCTCCCTGATTTTCATAAAGGATTCTTTTAGGATTATTATGGCACTAGTTGCTCACTTTGACCTGGAGTTATACCAAATGGATGTTACGATTGCCTTTCTTAATGAAAGCATTGAGAAAGAAATCTGTATGATGCAACCAGAAAGTCTTAAAGTGAAAGTTTCATAATATTTGGTTTGCAAATAAAGAAATCTATTTATGGTCTAAATCAAGCATTCCCATGGTATTTGAAATTTGATCATACAATATCTGATTTAGGTTTTAAGGATATTGTAGATTGTTGGACGCGGAAAACTGTAAAAGCGGACTGGAGCAACTTTTCCTTGAATCAGATGAAAAATTACAACAGGCTAATCTTTCGGTTACAAGGGAGGGAGAATATTGAATCTTGAATTCCCCCTTTGTTTAGTGCTGGGTTCTTCGTGTGGCGGTGGAGAGTGAATCTTGTTCTCCGTTGACCAGATGACCGTCAGTACCGTCGAGGGATCTTCTCCTTGGCAGGTAGAAGGAGTAACTCAGCCCCGTCCACCAAAACTCTAAAAGAGAAGGTAGGCGAAGAGCAACTTGTACGCAGCAAGCTGGCTTGAAGAGTCGAGCTCTCTCTCTGTTGATGATCTCTCCTTTTTCTTTATCGCCAAAAGTCCCCTAGGGTCCGACCCAAGAAAAATCCTCTCTTTTTCTTCCCCCAAAAATCCGACCTCTCTTCAATAGTGACGGGACTATTTATAGGATTTTTAGGGGGTGATCGTGCCCCCTAAAAGTGCTCCACGATGAGGGCCAACTTTCCCGCTACATGGGCGGTGGATGGCGCCATAATCGGGGTGGTTACAACCAAGGTGCGGTCACCTTGTTGCTGAGACGCGGGCGTTGAGCCAACGCGCCTTGATGCGGGCGTTGAGCCAACGCGCCTTGATGCGGGCGTTGAGCCAACGCGCCTTGATGCTGAGACGCGGGTTTGGACTTTCGCGTCTTGATTGTCACATTTAGCCTTGCGCCTGAATCTTGGATCTCTGCGTTTTGGTGGCTTGTCTTGGTGATTTTTAGACAGCCTACAGAACCCCCTCCAAAGTTTTCGATATTCCGCAGTTAACTGGGACGGATTTCGAAATACTTTGGACTCTAGCTGAGTTCGCCTTCATGACTAGACTGTTGATGCTCTGGGTTTAATCTTATCTGGAGTTGGTCTTCGTGAGTGTACTGTTGAACTCTTTGAAGCCCCCAGAGTTGATCATGTTGAGTGTCTAGATGCACAGTCTAAACCTCCCCGATTGCTTTTAGTCTGTCACTGGCGCGCTTTAAGCCAGGAGTGGTTGGTCGTCTGCTTGTGTCAGTGTACTGTTGAACTGATTCGCAGAAGCAGGGACTGAACGCGGGTTCCTTTTTGAAAAGCGGAGACGAGGCTGCTTTAAAGACGCGACTTCTTAGTAAGGCGCGACCTTTTGGTAATGGAAACGCGACTGATCTTCATAAGGCAGACGCGATGTTCAGCTGAAGACGCAAACTTCGGAGAGACGCATCTTTTGAATATAGATGCGATTGTCTGGGCGCATTTATGGCGATGCTGACGGGGCATAGCCATCGAAGAGACATGACCGTCGGGTGCGAGTCCGTGTCACGTCATGATTGCGCTGCCAGTTGGCCTGGGGAACCGACGGGATTTTACCTTTTGGCGCGCGGATTTCTTGGCTCATTAAATGATCCGTGCCACGTGTCTAGCGACGGTTCGTGCAGAGTTGTGGCGCATGATCTTCTCTGTGCGTTAAAGTGATTCAGTTCCACGCGTCGAACAGAGATTCGCTGCAGAATACGCTGCATATCTTCGCGAATCCCTGTGCCTATAAAAGGCCACAGTTGGGAAGATTCCTCTTCTTCTCCGAACGCACTCGCTGATAAGATTAAGAAAGAGAACTTCCTCTTCAGTTCATCTGTTTGAACCTCAGATCGAATTGGCCATGGCTCCCAAGACCAA
The DNA here is from genome assembly GCA_038442645.1 of Agave tequilana. Taxonomy (NCBI): domain Eukaryota; kingdom Viridiplantae; phylum Streptophyta; class Magnoliopsida; order Asparagales; family Asparagaceae; genus Agave; species Agave tequilana. The sequence goes on along the minus strand of JAVJIF010032664.1, from coordinate 44,384 downwards.
GCCGATTGCTTCTTCTTCAAAGGCGACCGTCGCCGAGGCCCGGAGGGGCAGCTCCTCCTCTGCGCAGGATGTTATTCTCCAAGGTCTCCAAGGTAAATGCCTTTTAGGCGGAAGTTTCGCCATTAAAGGAAGTTCACAGAACCTTTAAGAACCCTTAACACACGAATTTAAATCGTGTTTGATTCCCAGACGCAGTCTTTGGGTTGATAACCATGACGCGGGTTTGGACCCTCGCGCCATTGGGTCCTGCGCTTCAGATTCTTCACTTAGAATATTTTCTAATTGTGAAGGGTTCAGACGCGGACTTAGTTTACAGAACGCGGATTTGATCCTTGCGTTCTGTTTCGTCAGCTGTTGATTTTGATGAATCTGGCACCCGAGTCCAAGTACTTTGACATCTGGGGATGTGAAAGGAAGGGAGTTACCCTCCTTAACTTCTGGCGATTATGGTGATGGAAGGGTTAAGGTGGATAACTCCCTTCTTTTCGCACCCCAGAAGTGACATCAAGGAGAATATTGTGGAGACGCCGATCCTGCAGGTCTGGACGCGGATTTGATAATTCCTGCGTCCAGTGCCTCTTCTGCGTGGATGCGCAGGTCTGGACGCGGATTTGATAATTCCTGCGTCCAGTGTCTCTTCTGCGTGGATGCGCAGGTCTGGACGCGGATTTGATAATTCCTGCGTCCAGTGTCTCTTCTGCGTTCGGATTATGAACACTTAGCATTTTTTCCTTACTTTTGATAGAGTATCTAACTAAGTGTCCTTTTCTTTTTGCAGCGCCACGCCCTGCTACTTCACTCGCCAAGAAGCGCCACTTTGGACATGTAGGGGGTGCTGACCGGGACTTGACCTTTGTGTTACAGAGGACTGTTCCTGTGACAACTGACAAGTCGCAGGCTCGTGGAGAGAGGCTCTCGAATGCTGACATGAGGACTCTTCGGGTGCTTATGACTGATGCAGCATTTGCAACGGATGCTGGCATCAAACTGGAGAAGTCTGCCTTCTTCTTCGGAGATCGTATCCACGATGGCGGCCATAGCGTATATGACGGGACTTACAAATGGCTCCGTCAAATAAGGGGTGGACGATTCTTTCTTCCGAACATGGAGAGGATGTTCCCGCTGTCCTACTTCCAGCACATGTCCGTCCCTCGGAAGATGGAATGGGACCTCTCTCGATATGTCCCTGAGATTACTCTCGGTGATTTGGGCTCCCACAAAGTGCACCGTCATGATAGCCATGACAGGTCAGTTATCAGCCTTTTCCCTGGGTCGCGCAAGTCTGAGGTTCCGGCTGGGGAGATACCACAACTTGGCACTACCTTCCTCAACGCATTCATGGAAGCGGAGGGTGATTATCCCGTTGGGTTCCGTGCACCGGGGTGGATCCGTTCCACGGAGAACTATTGGTGGGGCAGGATGGTCGGCTTTATCCTCACCGAGCTCGGGGATCTGCTAAAGTGTGTGGGACTGTACCCAGCGGTCAGAGCCGTGCAGTGGGGGATCCCTCAAAGCTCTCAGAACTTCTTCGGGATTCTAGAGCGTTATAATTCTTTGACGGGGACGTTCTTCACTCCGGTCGGGGAGATGGGCCTTGCTCTGCACGAGCTGCATGAGGTCTCGGGGCTGTCGACAGGGGACATTCCCTATGAGGAATATGTCCCGACCACGGTGGAGCTTCACCATTTGAAGGAGGAGTTTCCCCTCATATATGAGACCTACTGGGAAGTGCTATGTCACTTCCACATTTGCGGCCAGATAACCAAATGGCGGTCGCAGGGAGTCAAGCAACTGTCTTGGGCCAGTTACTTGTTCAACAACGTCAACACCAAAGACCATCGGATAACTCGATTGGCTCCCAGCTCCGACAGGGAGGTTGAAGACAGGATCGACCAGACTTCTGACAGTTTCTACACCACGGAGTCGAATGAGGACGGTTTCGACCCTGACTTGGTTTTTGAGAGCTTTCACCATCAAGCCCGGACCCCTATCTCCGATCGGGCGCTGTTGGCGGGCTTTCTGATGCTGTGGCTGAAGCGCTGTGTGGTGCCCACGCTGCCACATGAAGTCATTGTTGCTGACGTGGTGTACCCAGCGGTGCTCCTGGCTCATGGCAACCCCATAGCCCTTCTCCCGGCCGTGGCGGCTGGTATTCAGAGCGGGCTGCGGGCGCTCACTAAGAGTTTCTGCGAGCCACCGAAAACTGCAGACTCCGAGGGAAAGCCGTATGTTGACTCAGAGGGGAGTCCGACGGTGAAGCGTCCCAACCCTCGTGTCGAGCTGCCTTACACGTACCTCATGGCTTGGTACGTGATGCATTGCCCTTCCTTGATGACGGCGGTGCGTTGGAGGGAGAGTTCTGTCCCTTTTGTATAGCGGTTGGAGGGTTCGAAATGGCGTGATCCTTATATATATTACGTCCGGAAGTGCCTTTCAGACCCTGCGAACTACCAGCTCAATCGCTGCCTCCCCCAGATCCCTGGTGCATCTCTCGGGGATCTACTTGTTGATTCTGTTGGCCCAGATGACTTCACGAGGTTATCCGCGGGAGCCTTCTGGTGGTTGCTCAATATCCGGCCCGGATATGTGCTTTTCTGGCAAGGGACGTCATGCACCATTGAGCCGTACATGCCGAATCGCTTCGCTCGACAGTTCGGCTATGATCAGCTCTATGTCGGGAACCCCAATGCTCGACTCGCCTTCGAAGGGAACCTGTTCGAGGGTGCCCGGGCCTGGTACTATAGTGTGGCTGGAGGGACGGGAGTAACTTTCCGTCTACCTCTCGAAGGGCCCAAGTGCCGTACGAGCTTCAGCTTCTGCACTTGGTACTCCCAGGCCATCCAAACACCAGACTTTTTTCCGGCGTCTTCATGCATCGAGAGCATCAATGTAAGTCTCGAGGCAAGGACGGATTCTAGTAAACTGACGAAACTCGTGGAACAGTACCTGAAGGCCCAAAAGGAGGTCGGGCGAAGAATGAGAAGGGAGCCACGAGCCATGGAGCCACGACCACCAAGGGCGGAGCCACAAGCGACTAGGGCAGAGCCGCAAGCAACTAAGTCTCGACAGGCGGTGAGCAAGCGTCGTCAAGGCTCTACTCCCACTGCTGAACCCGCTCCGAAGAAGGTTCGAAGAGACTTGACAACCGAAGTCTCTCGATCTGAAGAGATCCCTGCTGTCGTTGAGGCACTGAGGGAGGAAGAGATAGCTAAAGAAGAAACTCCTCTAGTCCGTGTTCCCAGGTCACTTAGCAGAGGCCACGGGTCTGCGGAGGAAGGGGAGCTCGTTGATCGATCCGCCGCCACTGACGAGGATGAGCAGCTAGAGGTTGATATAATGAGCGGAGGCAATGTCAAGATCCCTGAGATCTCAGCTCAGCCCGAGTCTTCCTCAGCTCAACAGCCCGGGTCTCCTTCTGTCTTCATTTCCAGTCCTCAGATGGCTGACCCCAGCCCTACCACTGGGGTAGTTGGAGGCAAGGCTCCACCTTCAGGGGTTTCGCGCGAGGCGCAATCGTCTTCCTCACTCTCAGGGGAAAGCGATTTTGAGGACGAGGTTGACTACGGTGATGAACCCGCTTTTCCTGATCCGAGAAAGTTCTCCCATATCTCGGAGGAAGAAATATACGGGGGTGAGCCATCAACGGTATCACAGCCGGCGGTTGTTCCCGCGGGAGGTACTCTTTTCGCCTTTTGACCTAATTTCCCTTTTTAATTTTGAAGAGGAGGCTTTAACATTCTCCCTTTTATATTGCAGGATTGGCTGAGAATGTCGAGGCTGCACCCTCCTCGTAGATCGAGGAAATGGTACAAGAGTTGACCCAGCCAGAAGGGGTCACGGCTTTGGTTGCCGAGATAACTTCAGCGGGGGCAACTACTGATGCCGGGGAGGCTTCTCCTTTGCCGGAAGAGGTGGCAACCCCTAAGGCCGGGGAAGAACCCATTCTGCCGGGTGAAGGGTTACTATTGAAGCCAGGGAGACTTCCACTCCGCAGGATTTTCCCAAGGATTCGGCGTCTCTGGACCTCCCAGATGGTAAGGAAGTTCTGATATTTTAAATGTTCCGTTTTTTTCTCCTTTGTGGCTAATGTCACAATAACTTGCAGAGAGGACTGAGGGGGCTCAGATGGAGAGTCCGACGGTCGGTACTTTTCCAGAAGGCCACGCAGCTCAGGTCTCGGCTGAAGCTTCTGAAGAGGTTGCGCTTACTACTCCATCATTAGCTGTGGAGGTTCCTGCAGAGACAACACCTCCGGAAGCGCCAGTGGCTAGTCTCTCTCTTGACGTATCGACGGTCAGCACGACTCTTGCGCAAAAGAGCCGGCTTGCACCGTGACAGAAAAGGGGTCGGGAAGCTTCCCAGGTGGTGACGATATGGGGGAACTGGCACGCCAGATGGTGCAACAATTCTTTGCTTCGATGGGATCATGTATTGACCTCATCTTACGTGGAAGCAGCTTCTTCAATTTTGCCCGGACGCTTCTCAGAAATCTGGCCGAGAACGTCGAATTAACTGGAGGTCCCTCACTTGCCCAGGCATGTCTGCGGGTGGTGGAGCAACTGGGAGACGACCTGCACGAGCTGAAGTCTTTAGAAAATACCAGCTCTTCTAGTGAGGCCCAGGCCACCCTAGCCCGGCTCTTAGCTGCTCAAGAACAAGAGCGACAGGAGGCAGAGGCACAAATAGATGCAGAGATCCGCAGCCTCGAATATTCCCAGGCTGAATGTCAGAAACTAACTGACGATTCAAGGGAATCCGAGATTGTCATGTAGAGCACGGAGCACGTCATCATCAGTGCTCGGGACACCATTGCCAAGGCTCGGGACACCATTGCCAAGGTAGAAGCTGTGCTTGCGATCAATGAGAAGAAGCTTGTTACCATCAAAGAGGAACTTGCGGGGCAACAGGCGGCTAAAGCGCGAGCTGAAGAGAGTCTGTCTCTACATTCTTCCAGGGTGGAGTCTTTGCGAACGCAGCTGGCTGCAAAACCCTTCCTATCTGAAGAGGAGCTGCGGGTCCAAGCCATGATGGAGACCGAGAAGGCACGTCAGCACGAGATGCATCGCCTCAGGGAACGTATCTGTTCTTTGCCGGATCAGGACTTTTAGCCGTTTCCCCTTCTTTCCCCCCCTTTTTTTTTTGTAAAGAAGATGACACTCTATTAGAGTGTTTGTATCCACTTTTACTATTTTCGATATAATAAAAGTTTTTAAAGTTTTTGTTCCATCTTCTTTGTTTAGCTGTGGATGAATTCAACTTCCTGATCACTGGCTGTGAAGATTGAACTTAGGCGAGACTAAGTTCTTTCAATGAGACGCGGCGTAGACTCTACGTCTTCTTGATGAGACGCGGCATTGATCTATAGAGTGAGACGCGGTCATCATTCAATAGGAACTTAGATTTCACTAAGTCCTTTTGATGAGACGCAGCGTCAATCACAGGGTGAGACGCGGTCATCATTCCATGGGAACTTAGATTTCACTAAGTCCCTTTGATGAGACGCAGCGTCAATCACAGGGTGAGACGCAGTCATCATTCCATAGGAACTTAGATTTCACTAAGTCCCTTTGATGAGACGCAGCGTCAATCACAGGTGAAACGCGAATTTGTCTTACTGAGCAAGACGCAGATAGAGCAGACGCGAGGGACGCAGCATTGTTTGCTGAAGGGACGCGACTTTGAGTCACGTGGACGCTCCTTTAAAGCGCGGGTGAATGCCTTTTAATTTGAGAAAGGTGACGCGGATTCTTAGACGCGGCTTTCCCATCTGCGTTTAATGCAGCCGGACGCGACTTTGCTGTCTGCGTTTGATTGAGCATGACTTAAAGATTTTATGAGATCTTTGACCGTCAAGTCTTCACTGACGATTGGACGTCAAGTCTTTACCGACGTTTGGGAAACCGGGTCATCCGTTGTTTTCCAAGGCAGTTGTCCACGCGTCAATTTTTCATTGGACTTGGGCGTTTAATGCTCTTTAATGCAAAACCGGCGCTGGCGGTTGGAAACCGGTGTCTGCGACGGTTCCCAAAGCGACGCTCCACGCGTCAGTCCTCCATTGGGCTTTGACAGTCGTGCGCGACGGTTCCGATTGATGCGCCATTAATAGCAGTTATTAGGGTCTGCCTATAAATAGGGCTAACCCTCTTCCTCTGACAGCGGCCGCTCAGACTGTGCTCTGTTTGAGAACGAGTACTCTAAAGGACTCTGCCTTCTCTCTTCAAGGACCCTATCAGGGGTTTGCCTCCATGGATGAAGGTGCCTCTGTGGATGAAGGCGACCCAGAGCTTTCATGCTTCTGTTTGGTCTCTTCAAACGGAAGCGTCTCTTTGATCGCCTTTCATGTCCGCGTTTGGACGCAGAGAGCCCGACTCTTGGTAGAGGCCTCTGTTGGTACGCCGTCCCGATTAGCCATGATATTTTAATCTACCATGGCCTGTACTTTGGCATCATCACTATCTGGAATTTTCCCATGAAGTATGAGTTGGTGCATTCCTTCTGGAATTTGCGCCGCCAACTTCCTCTCTGGACGCGAGTGCTGAAATCCTTGTCACTTGGCGCTGGTTTTGTTCACAAAGTTTGCGTTTCAAAGCCACTGTCTTGGCGCGTTTTATGGCTACTGCCTTAGACGAATTCAAAAAAGATTTCAGACCCAAACCTTGCAACTCTTGTTCACTCAACAAGGAGATGGCAACCTTCGGCGTCTATGCCTTTTTTGGCGTCTGTGCTTTAGACTTGGGCGTAGAATGAGACCGCGTTTTGATTCGCGTTTGTCTCCGCTGACGCAGCAGTTTGGCTCACCGCATGGGTCACTCCGCGTCTGCTTGGCTGACTGCGTGGATCATTCCCGCGCCTGCTTGGCTGACTGCGTGGATCATTCTCGCGTCTGCAGTCTGCATTTGCGACTTAGTTTTTCTCTGAAACATACTAAGTTGCAGATTGTTCTGATTCCTTTGTTTCATTCCTTGCAGGTAGACTTGCTGGTTTGCTGGGCCCCTGGAAGGATGTTTTGGCCGGCGAACTTGTTCGATGTTCACCTATAAGAGAGTATATTATGGTCCTCGTCACCTATAAGAGAGTATATTACGTCTCTGACGAGGACCCAACCCTCGCCAAGGTCTCTTCAGATCTGCTTCGCCATTCATGCCTGTTGGCAAGAGATGGTCAGGTTATGCATGACGGCGATGAGGGTTCCTGCGGTTGTGGTGGCGGACAAGATCCTCTTCCTCTCCCACTCCAGAAGTCACATCAAGGACTCGTCATGTCTGCTGGATGGTCTGCTGGGGGAAGAGATGTTCATGAACGAAGGGTTGCAGGACTTTCTGCTGCCACCGGACCTCAAGAACACCATTGCTCTTAGCTTAGTCAGCTAGGGCGCTTTCGATGTTTACATCATGCATCGTGGTGTAACCAGCTTCTATTGTAGCCACAAAACATCGCGCACTTGGAATCTGATGTGGCTTATAAGGAGTGAGTGCAACCTCTAAGAGAGAGAGAGGGACTTCTTTGTACTCCTTAATTGTAACACTCAATCTTATTGTATAAGAAAGCGTTCTTACTGTAATACTCCATCTTATTGTATAAGAGACCGTTTTGTATCACTTTCATATGTTTGAAAATAAATAAAAGTGACACTTTTCTTTTTGCCTCTTTCCTTGTCTTGAACTCTTTGTCTTAGACCCATAGAAGCAAAGAATCTCTGACTTTGTCAAAATTATGATGATAATCTCAACAAGTCAAGCTTTGGAGGGAAAGATCCTATTTCGGGAACTCTCACAGTACTATCAGAGGTGTAATATTAACTTGACAGAGATGAAATAATTTTTGGTGGACCTGCCACTTTATAAGAGAAAGCGACAAGTAAATTGGTACCCCCAGGGAGGGTGAACTTTTATCAAGTGTTTGGGATTAACTTGATCGAGCTCAACTGGGGATTTGAGGGGAACACTGTTGATGGTGTAGTATTAACCTAACAATGTTTTTAGGTAGACTTGTTATTCTGCTGAAGAGAATAACAAGTGGGACTAGACTCGTGGGGAATCTAGGAAAGTTTGTTACCGTCAGAGGTGTGATATTAACTTAACGGGTTGAAAGTGGTCTTGTCAGAAGTGTAATGTTAACTTGACAAGGATGTGAGTCAGAGGTGTGATATTAACTTAACTCAGAAGTGTCACTGTCATAGGTGTAATGTTTAACTTGACAATGAGGGAATGCTAGAGGTGTAATGTTGAACTTAGCATTGGTCATCTCGGCTTGAATAAGGAAGTCCGAGGGAAAGTCATGGCTATAGGTGTATTGTTGAACTTAGCAATGACTTGGATGCTAGAGGTGTGGTGTTAACTTAGCATCATCCATTTCAGCTTCGATATGGAAGTCTGAAGAAGAGTGACTGTCAGAGGTGTAATATTAAACCTGGCAGAAACTTGATTACTGTTTAGAGGTGTGGTGTTGAACTTTAACAGTAATTTGTCAGAGGTGTGATATTAACTTGACAAAATTGCCTCATGATAAGAGCAATTTTGAGGACCTGTCATTCTATTGGTGAGAATTGACAAGTGAGATTTGAAGTGCCAGAGGTGTAGTGTTAACTTGGCAAAATGTAGAGTTGACAAGCAAGATTTGACAAGCAAGATTTGTACTCTACAAGGGGTTTCTCATTACCAGAGGTATAGTGTTAACTTAGTAATGGTTGTATTTTGTAGACCTACCATTCTGTGGATGAGAATTGGTAGGGGATTTTGGAGGAAGGAATGGAGCTAAGTCCACTTAGGATTTTTAGCAAACCCTCAGCTATCAACAGATTTGAGGTGCCTTTACCAACTACCGTTTGAGTTGGGCTAGCCATGCTATTCCCCTCAGCATGATGAGTTGTCGAAGACTTATGTTGGGCTTAAAAGCCAACATTTTCCTCTATCCTTAGCCGTCGGGGGCGTCGGATCAAATGGGAACGTGTCCCTTAGGATTTTTAGCAAATCCTCAGCTGTCAACGGGTTTGAGGTGCCTTTACCAACTACCGTTTGAGTCGGGCTAGCCATGCTATTCCCCTCAGCATGATGAGTTGTCGAAGACTTATGTTGGGTTTAAAAGTCAACATTTTCCTCTATCCTTAGCCGTCGGAGGCGTTGGATATCAATGAAGAAGTTCCTCTTATTTTGATCAGAGGTGTACTTTTAACTTGATCAGCAGAAGAATACCATCTAAGGATAGTATTTCTTTAGGAACCTGCCATTGATCGGCATCATGAGTGTATCGCCATTTGAAGTTATGAGGCGATATGACCCATTTGAGTAGACTGACTCTACTACAAATGGTCCTTCCCATTTGGGTTGGAATTTTCCTTTTGTCTTGTGCGTCATCACCATGGGTCTTCTGACGGCTAAGACAAGATCGCCTCTCTTGAAAGTTCGTACTTTAACTTTCTTGTTGAAAGCTCTGGTGATTCGAGCTTGGTAGAGCTCGATTTGCTGTTGGGCTTGTAGACGCTTGTCGTCTAAGGCCTCCAATTCGTGGAGTCGCTGTCGATGCTTCTCCTCTGTTGTCATCTCCGCTGTCAAGGCGACACGTAGAGATGGAATTTGAATTTCTAATGGGAGCACGGCCTCACAGCCGTATACCAAAGAAAACGGCGTGGCTTTAGTTAGGGTTCGCACAGTTGTGCGGTAGGCCCATAAGCATTCATCCAGTTTGTCGTCCCAGTCTCGTTGACTTTTCGAGACGAACTTCTTGAGAAGCTTGCCAATAGTCTTGTTGAAAGCTTCTGCGAGGCCATTGGCGGCAGGATAGTATGCCGTTGAGGACACACTCTGAATTCTGAACTTAGCGCAGAATCTCTGGAAAGCCTGGCTGATGAACTGGGGTCCATTGTCATGGACAATTCGCCGAGGTACGCCGAAACGGTAAATAACGTGATGTTTCACGAACTTGATCACGTTCGACGACTTGACCTCCTTCAAAGGGATGGCTTCAGCCCATTTGGAGAAGTAATCGGTTATCGCCAGAATGAACCGATGTCCTTTTGATGATGGCGGGCTGATAGGACCAACCACGTCCATGCCCCACATTTCGAATGGCCAGGTAGAGGCCGTAGAGTGGAGATAGCCTGGCGCTTGATGGATAAAGTCACCATGCACTTGGCAGGCGTGACATTTCTTGGCATAAGTGACGGCATCGGCAATTATCTTAGGCCAGTAGTAACCCAATCTTTGGAGTCGATGTGCCAGTTTTGGGCCAGGTTGATGGGCTCCACACATACCGTCGTGGGCCTCTTTCAATACTTCTTGTGCTTCATTTGGTGAGAGGCACCGGAGTAAGATCCCGTCATGCGATCGACGATACAATGTTCGCGTAATCGCATTATAATAGAATTTGGGGGCTTTCCTTCGAATGGCAGCCGCTTCTTTGGCGTCTTCAGGCAGGATGCCATACAAGACGAAATCAATGTAGGGGAACCGCCAGTCTCTACGCTCTGGACCGGTTGACGCTTCAAGTGCTTCTTCGCGGTGACGACCTCCCGTTGACTCCTGATAATCCTCGAGAGCATTTCTCAGGCAATACAGGTCGTGGCTGTAGACGAATATCTTCTCCATTGCTCCAGCTGGAAGAGCTAAGGAGGCAGCCAGGGATGCGAGTGCATCTGCGTGCGCATTTTGCCTGCGTGGTACATGGTCGATGTAGAAGCTTGTAAATCCCTCGGCCATGCGGATAGTTGCATTGTAATAGGGTACCAAGTCTTCATGTCTGACTTCGTACTCCCCGCGAACTTGGCTGACGATGAGTTTAGAATCACCGTATGCCTCGAGATTTTTAACGCCAATCTCATCGGCGAATTGCATCCCAATCAAAAGAGCATTGTATTCCGCCACATTATTGGAACAAGGCTCGGTCAGTGAGACAGCTCGGGGAATCACATAATTTTGTGAGGAGACGAGTATTACTCCTACCCCTGCTACTATGTGTCCCTTCGGCTTGTTCTTGATGCACCGTCGAAGAAAAGTTGCCATACTTGACTTTCGAACGATGTCTGAGTCAGGCAGACTTCAGCAACTTCATCTGGGAGATCCTCGTAGAGTTTGACTGCCCTCGGATCTGGGTGTTCAGCTAAGAAGTCTGCCACCGCTTGTCCTTTAATAGCCTTTTGTGGCAGAAAATGCATCTCATATTGGGAGAGCAATATGGCCCATTTTGCCAGTCGGCCATTTAGCGATGAAGGTTTAGTCATAAGTAACCTCAGAGGGTTGACTTTTGATATGACATTTATAGTTTGGCCTACCAGATAGTGTCGCATTTTCTGGATAGCGAACACCAGTGCCAAACATTCCTTCTCGATCGGGTTATACCGATGTTCGGCTCCGATCATTGTTCTACTTAGATAGTAGATTGCTTGCTCACGTCCCTGATCGTCATTCTGAGCAGTAGAGCTCCCAAAGAATGATCCATCGCTCGGACGTACACCAGAAACGGCTTTCCGGATACTGGAGCTGCAAGGACTGGTGGTTGGGTGAGGTATTGCTTGATTTCCTCGAATGCTTGTTGGCAAGCGTCATCCCAAATGAACGAGACACCCTTCTTCATCAATTAGCGAAGGGCTAGCATCTTCCGGAGAGGTTTGAGATGAACCTGCGGATGTACGCCAATCGACCCTGTAAACCCTTGAGTTCCTTGAGGTTTCTCGGGGGTTGCATCTCCTGGATAGCGCGGATTTTTTTCGGGTCCAAATGGATTCCTGTGGAAGTCACAACAAATCCTAGGAATTTGCCACTGGCTACCCCCAGGAAGGACTTGGTGGGATTCATCTTCAATTGATGAGCCCGCATGATGTCGAAGACCACATTCAGGTCTGCTACGTGATCGCCTTTAGCGCGGCTTTTTACCGCGATATCATCAACATAACATTCCACCGTTTTGCGTATTTGCTGATGGAAAATGGCATTCATGGCCCTTTGATATGTTGCCCCTGCATTCTTCAGTCCGAAGGGCATGACGGTGTAGCAATACACTCCTAGGGGTGTCCTGAAGGAGGTATGCTTTTCGTCATCAGGATACATTTTGATTTGATTGTATCCTGAGAATCCGTCCATGAAGGACATTCGTTCGAATCCACAAGTATTGTCAATCATGACATCTGTGATTGGCAATGGGAATTCGTCCTTGGGGCAGGCCTCGTTTAGATCACGGAAGTCGATGCAGATCCTGATCTTCCCGTTCTTCTTGGAAACGGGGACAATGTTGGCTACCCAGTCGGGATGCTGTTCTTCCCTGATGAAGCCAGAATCAATAAGTTTTCTGACTTCTGATTGAATTGCCTCCATTATTTCTGGGCGAAACCGTCGCTGCTGTTGTTTGACAGGTTTTACGTCCGGATTGATGTTGAGGCGGTGCATGGCCACTTGAGGATCAAGTCCTGGCATGTCCTCATAATTCCAGGCGAAGACGTCTATATAATCTTGTACAAGAGATATTAGATCCTTCTTCTCCGATGGTGACAGGCCGTCACTTATGAAGATGGGCTTGGGGTTGGCCTCATCTCCTAGGTTGATCTGAACAACCTTGTCTTCTGTGGGTGGCTCACGCTGTTCAAAGCGGGTATCCCAAAGAGCATTTAAATGTTTGATCTATGGATCTGCATCAGATTGGACCATTTCTTCATCTCCGTCTTCCAGGTGGCTTGTCGAAACCATGTTCACCGAAAGTTCTCTGAAGATGTTGCCGACACTGACATCTGACTCCCAAGATGATGTGTCTGAAGAGTAATCGTTGCTCGGCGATTCTTGAGAATCGGAGGCTGATGGGACTGGAGTTGATACGTAGCCTAACCCCCGGTGCGTCCGATGATAATAATCGGGGGCCTTCCCTTTCGGCACAAAGGATCGAAGTAGCGTTCTCCTTCCTTTGCCGAAGTTCAACCCGGGTCTGTTGGTTAGATCATACCCCATGCACTTCATCATTTGGAGCGCTTTTGGTTCATAATGACTGAGCTGAGGGGATTCCTCCTCACCTTCCGAGTCTTCGCGGGGCATTGGCTCAGACGAGATTCTCCCAAAAAGAATTGGTTTTTGGCCTTTTCGTCTGGCTGGAACCATGAATATAGATTCTTGCGCATTACCATTGTCTCGGTATGTCTCGAAGGATGACTTCACTGGTACATGCAACGATGTCAAAGCATCTACTGCCGACCAGGGATCGTCATCTATATCAGTGCTAGTGTCTGACGGTATTGAATCAGAAGCACACACAGGAAAATACGCAAAATCTAAATCTTCATTAATATACCAACCGCCTACATCATCGGTGGTATTATCGACATTGGGCTTATTAGTGCCTGTTACAAGTGGTTCTAACTCCCACAGGCACTCTTCTTTCTCGGGCTCAATATCAGCCTCCTTACCAGAGTCTGGCTCTTCTGGTTGCGGGGTTTCATTTGACTCCTCAGGATCCTGATATAGGAGGGAGTCAGTGAAATAATTTTCGACCCCTTTAAACGGATACCTCTCGGCTATCAACGTTTGAATTTTTCCACTTCCGTTAATGTATTTCATAACCTGGTGGAGAGTGGATGGAACGATGGAATTGCGGTGAATCCACGGTCGTCCCAGCAATAGATTGTAGGAAGTGTCGGCGTCGATAATGTAGCATGTCACTTCCGACCTGAGGCTTCCAATCTGACACCTGAGCTTGATTTCCCCATCGGATGGGTCTGGTTGGCATTGAACCCATAGATAGTCGTCTGGGTAGGGCTCAAACGATGGGTAGGAATGCCGAGATGTTGCATGACTCGGTGAGACATGATGCTCAATGCGGACCCTGGATCTACCTTGATGCGGTTCACCTCAGACGATCCAATATACCCTGTGAAGTACAGGGGTCGATCATGCTTCCCTTAACCTGCATATCATCTGCTGTGAAGGTAATGCAGGGAGCATTTGGGGAGGTGTGGAGACAATCCTCTACATCTTTTTCCTTCGGCACCCGGGTCATAAAGACCTCAGCATTTGCCAGAGCTTCTTGCAGAGCCTCCCTGGTCGACTTTGATAGTCTTAGAAGCTCATACAGGGTGATCCGCGCTGGGATGTTGGCCAATTGAGCCAGGACATCAAAGCGGTAAGGCGTTGTGGATCCCTCCGCTATACCCTTTTGAAGAGCTCGAGAGAATCGAGTCTCTTTTTGTTTCTCCACTGGTGGCTTCGTGGAGGGCCTAGTTGGCTCTGCAGTTAGTTGTGGAGGGGCTACTACCGTCTCACCGTACTGTTTCAAGTACGCCTGTCCTGAACGGGTTCCCGTCGTTGGTTGGTTGGGCTCTGCGGCCAAGACTATCGTTTCCTCCTCTGAGTCGGTCAGTGAAGGGACATCAGTCTCCGCTTCTCGGGAAGAGGCGCATACCACGTTGCAAGATGAGGCTTTTGCCTTGCCTTTGGATTTCCTGTTGATCACAGTAGTCCATTGCCGTGCATCAACAAGGTCAGGGTGGACCCACATGATTTCCCCTTGAGGTGTAGGGACGGGTACCAAGCCTTTCTCTTGCTGCTGGTGAGGGTCTGTGTTGACTATTCTCAGTTCTCCTCTTGGAATAGGGATCACCCCCGCAGGCGTTGGGGGTTGTCTTCCGAACTGGAGAGCTGACGTCACATTGGCCGTCACCTTCTTCTGCTCTGGTCGGAGTTTTAACACTTCCGCGTCAATCAGAGCTTGAAGGACATCCTTGAAGATGTAGCAGCTTTTGGTAGGATGTCCCAACATCCTGTGATACATGCAGTAGTTGGGGTTGTCGGTCTTGCCGACTTCCTCCGGGCGCCTAATTTCAGGGAGCTTCAGTCGGTTGCTCTTGTTGAGTAGCTTGAAGAGCGAATCGACATGTTCCTCTTTGAAGGAATACTGCTTGTTGGCGCGGGGTTGGCTTGAAGAGCCACTCGCCTTGGCTGGTTGAGGTTTGGTGGGAGATTTGGTCTCCGTCGCCAAATTATCCTTCCGCTTCGTCTGGAGGGAGGTGTCTGGCGCTCGCCTAGTTGACCTTTCCGGCCTAGGCTTGCCTTCTTCTGCCCTGACGCGGGCAACAATCTCCTCAGCCTGTTCACCTTGTTGGACTAATTGTTTCCAGGTGCGGCTTTCAGCAACTCCTATTTGAGCAAGGAGTGAGGTTTGGAGGTTGTGGCGGCACGTTTCCACCAGGGTGGCCTGGGTCATACCGCTTGGACACCGGAGTGCCATGTTCCGAAATCTTTCCACGAAAGATTTGACGGACTCTCCCTTTCGCTGTCTCGTAGCTAACAGGGTGGGCATTGTGACCTCGGAGTCATCTTCGAAGAAGCGTGTTAAGAACAACTTCTCCAAGTCGCCCCAGTTCTTGATAGAACCTTCCGGGAGTTTCATGAACCACTCAAAGGCCAACCCTTTCAGGGTGCCGATGAATAGTCACGCCAGGATGGCGTCATCGTCTACTACATTCCCGGTTTGGGATTTGAAGTAGTAGATGTGCTGATTAGGGGACCCCTTCCCATCGAAGGCTTGGAGGGTTGGAGCCTTGAACTTAGGAGGGTACGGGACTAGATCCCACTCAGCTGGATAGTGCCGGACCACTCCAACTTCTTGGAGGTCTTTGCGACTGGCAAGGACATTGAGGCGTTCCTCCAATTGACTCATCCTTTTAGCATGAGCCTTCTCTGGGTCTTGGTCGCCTTTTACTTGCGACGAGGGTTTGGACGAACTGGAGGTAGATTGCTGCCTCTCTTCAGAAGGTTCGGAAGATGAGCTTCCTCCCTTTCTCCTTTTGCCCTTTGACCTCCTAGGAGGAGATTTCCTCCTGTCTTCCAGCAGTTGTGCAATCGCCTGCTTGAGGGAGTCAATCGACGCTTGCTGAGAAATAATCATGTCCATTTGTGCTTTCTGGACCTGCTCTATACGTCTTGCCGTCTCCTCAGGAGTGCCTGTCATGTAGGCAGAGGTCTTCTTCTCGACGGAAGAGTTCGAAGCCCTTGATTTCGCTACGGCGGAATGAGAATCATTCACTCTAACGCCGTGGGCTAAGGCATTATAGTCAATTGGGGGAATGGCCCCCGTCCGGGTACGAGTGTGTCGATACACTCCTTCCGGTTCAGAGTCAGACTCGGAGTCATCTGAGCCAACTGCAATTTGTTTTCCCTTGCTCCTGCTTGTCATATTTGCAGTGAGCTCGGGGTACTCAACGTCAGAGAAGGTTCTCCTTCTGTGGAAGCGTCTTCTTTTAGCTGACGGAGGAATCAGGGTCAGCTGTCTGACCAAAGACTGCTGGTGTACGCCTGATTCGCAACGGCACTCTGAGAGCATGGAGATGAGCCGTTGGCAGCAGCATGATGAAGTGACCTGATGGCACTTCTTTTCTTCGTCAAGTAATCCCTCAAATCCATAGGAGGGGGATTGAAAAGATTAGCCTCGCAACGTCGAAGACGGGAGGCATCCATGTGCTGTGCAGTCTGGACGCAGACTTCAGAGACGCGGTTTCTGCGTCTCGGCTGTGGAACGCGCGTCCGGCGTCTCTGTTGAGATGAGACGCGGGTCTCGCGTTGCTGTTTGGTGCGTCCGGGTAGAGGCGCGCGAGAGAGAGTGGGCTGCAGGGCGCCTCGTCTCTGGGCGCGTGCTTCTTGCGTTTGACGAGACGCAGAAGGTTCATTCTGGCGTTTGGTAAGTTGGTCCTCAGAGGACTCAACTTGAGGAGTTGCGCGCTTGGGCCGCCAAACGCGGATTTCACGTACTGGACGTGATGTGGGCAAGGCGCGAGACTGTACGTCGCGTCCAGCTTCAGTTGGACAACCAACGGTTCCAACTTGCAGTTGACGCGCACGTCTCCTCTGTCGACGCTCAGCATTCCGGTTGCGTCGAGGAGGTGGAGAGAAACCAACAACATCCTGATGTTGAACATCAGGGAGTTTAACCACGCGGGTCTCCTGAGAGACGTTGACACGGGTTTTCTGTGCGCCGGAGTTGGTCGCAACAGCAACTGTGCTTGGGATCGCGCGGGCCTTCTGAGAGGCGTTGACGCGTGAACTTTGCTGGGCACAGTGGGCAACAGCAGCGGCGCCCAAGAGAGCTTCAGGTCGGGCTTCGGGGCCATTCCCGCCGAGACCCTGCGACAGACGCGGGTCTTTGGGCTCTTGGATCCAGAAGAGAGAAACTCTTCATACTTCGCTTGGTCGAACTCCACAACAAGTGTCTCGACCATTTTCCCCTACGGAGGAGATCATCCTGCGCCACGGCTTGTTCGTCAGTGACAAACGTAGTCCCCAGCGGAGTCGCCATCTCTTGTTGGACGCGGAAAACTGTAAAAGCGGACTGGAGCAACTTTTCCTTGAATCAGATGAAAAATTACAACAGGCTAATCTTCCGGTTACAAGGGAGGGAGAATATTGAATCTTGAATTCCTCCTTTGTTTAGTGCTGGGTTCTTCGTGTGGCGGTGGAGAGTGAATCTTGTTCTCCGTTGACCAGATGACCGTCAGTACCGTCGAGGGATCTTCTCCTTGGCAGGTAGAAGGAGTAACTCAGCCCCGTCCACCAAAACTCTAAAAGAGAAGGTAGGCGAAGAGCAACTTGTACGCAGCAAGCTGGCTTGAAGAGTCGAGCTCTCTCTCTCTGTTGATGATCTCTCCTTTTTCTTTTATCGCCAAAAGTCCCCTAGGGTCCGACCCAAGAAAAATCCTCTCTTTTTCTTCCCCCCAAAAATCCGACCTCTCTTCAATAGTGACGGGACTATTTATAGGGTTTTTAGGGGGTGATCGTGCCCCCTAAAAGTGCTCCACGATGAGGGCCAACTTCCCCGCTACATGGGCGGTGGATGGCGCCATAATCGGGGTGGTTACAACCAAGGTGCGGGCACCTTGTTGCTGAGACGCGGGCGTTGAGCCAACGCGCCTTGATGCTGAGACGCGGGCGTTGAGCCAACGCGCCTTGATGCGGAGACGCAGGCGTTGAGCCAGCGCGCCTTGATGCGGGCGTTGAGCCAACGCGCCTTGATGCTGAGACGCGGGTTTGGACTTTCGCGTCTTGATTGTCACATTTAGCCTTGCGCCTGGATCTTGGATCTCTGCGTTTTGGTGGCTTGTCTTGGTGATTTTTAGACAGCCTACATAGATGATCAATGCATTTACTATAAATTTAAAGAGAGTAGACTTATATTTCTTGTGCTATATGTGGATGACATTCTACTAGCAAGTAACGATATGATTTTTTTTACTTGAGATCAAGAGTTTTCTCTCAAATAATTTTGCGATGAAAGATCTTGGATACACTTCTTTTGGATAGACATTCAAATTCAACGTGACAGTCACAAAAGATCTATATCGATAAGGTGCTAGATAGATATGGCATGAAGAATTACTCTAGGGAGATAAGTTGAGTTTACTCCAATGTCTCAAGAATGACCTACAAAAAGAGCAAATGAAAGATATTCCATATGCATCGGCGGTTGAAAGTCTGATGTATGCTCAAGTTTGTACCCATCTAGACATAGCATATACCATTGAGAAACTTGACAGATACTTGATCATCCTGTGATTGATCATTAGAAGGCTGCCAAGAAGGTAATGTGATATCTATAGAGACTACATGAAATCTGATTAGTTGCAGCTGATCGGATACACAGATTCAGATTATGCTGGATGTATCAACAATAAGAAGTCCACTTCATATTACATTTTTCTTATTGTAGAAAGATGATGGATTTAGTCGGGAGACCATTACAACTACACTGTGATAATAAGATCTATAGAGCTCTACTATAATAGTGATAAGAGTTCAGTAAAGTCGAAGCATATCGACATTAAGTTTCTTATCATCAATGATAAAGGTCGGAATCATATTTTGTCTGTTGATAATGATAGCACTATTCTTAACATTACTGATCCACTCATTAAAGGACTTCCACCTGAAGTCTTCTTAGAGCATATTGCTCATATGGGGGATGGCTAGTCATGATGATGTTGGCCCAGAGGCCTTCCACTCTAGTTTTGATGATGATTAACTCATGAAGTTATGTTTACTAATAATCTTGTGATTTTAAGTTTCAGATCATTAATCAAGATATTAGTTAGTGATAGCTTCAACAAGATGGTTTTTGAAGCTTTCACATGGTGATTCCAGAGCCCGAGCATCAAGATCATTCATTACACTCGCTCGTGGATCACGGTTTGGATCGAGTCGACTTGAAGATTGAAGATCGTCAAGAAGACTTAGGTATCCATAGTTTAGTGTGTTTAGATCCATGTGTAAAGATAAGAATAGTTGATATGCTCAAGTGCACAACACACACAAGTTTTATGTTTTGGTATTTTTAACAAAACATTTTTTTGGATTTATAGTCAAAAACTATAATACATATATGTTTCATGTATATTGGACTTATGTCCATATGCAACATACTTTAAAGTGTTTAAATATCATGTTTTTGTGTTTAAATAAGTTTTAGGAAAAATCAGATTTCCTATTGAAAAATCCAAGTTTGATAAAATACAGTTTTTGGTTTTTGATAATATTTGTAAGACACAAAAATAGTTCAAATTGCTTGATATTTGAGTTGAAATTTTTATCACATGTTTATATATCAATGCAAAATGTTAAAACTATTTTTGGGGATTTTTAGAAAATTTATTGGATTTATTAGAATATTTTTTAACATGTTTTTCTGACCCAAAATAGTGGCTGCCAGGCCCTGGCGGTCGACCGGGCCGGTCGACCGTGGTCCAGAGACGGTCGACCGGTCGGTCGACCGACGTGCACAGGTCTGTGCACGTCTGGCCAGCCATTGGGCCGGTCGACTGGTCGGTCGACCGGACCAGAGAGCAGTGCTCTCTGTTTTGGGTGGTCGACCGGCTTCCTCCAACGGTCGAAAAATCGACCGTTGGCGGTCGACCGGGCGGTCGACCGCCAGCTGTTCTAGCTGACAGAAACAGCCAAACGGCTAGTTTTTAGAGGAGGCTATATAAGCCCCATCTCTTGGGGATTTTAGCCAAGATTTTTAGAGCAAAAATTTCTCCTATCTACAAGTGTTTTAAACAAGTTTTTAAAAGTGTTTTTGTGCCAAAAAGGATTCATCTTATTTATTTTTAGGTTTTTGAAAAAATCAAAGAAAAGAGTATTTTGGGAGATTTGTATTTGTTCTTCATTTTCATCATCTTCAAGAGTTTTCCCAAGATTATTTCTTTGAGTTTTTATTTTTCAAACACCTAGTTTTTTCACACTTGAGCTATATCATCTATCCTATTCTATTAGGATCAAATTGTTTTGTGGAAAAGATTAAGTTTGTGGTC
Source organism: Agave tequilana (assembly GCA_038442645.1). Taxonomy (NCBI): domain Eukaryota; kingdom Viridiplantae; phylum Streptophyta; class Magnoliopsida; order Asparagales; family Asparagaceae; genus Agave; species Agave tequilana. The sequence continues at coordinate 24,118 of JAVJIF010032664.1, read as the reverse complement.
TTTTGTGATCACTTGTTGTAAACCCCTTTCTTTGTGGTTGTCCCTCTTTGGTAGAGGTTGATTTGGATTGTGGGGTGCTCCCTTCTTGGTAGAGGTTGAGTTTGTTAGTTTGCTCCCTCTAGTGAGAGGTGGAGTTGGTTGGTTTGTATCCCTCTTCGGTAGAGGTGATTTGTGGTTGTTTGGCTACGGGCCTACCCCTCATGTGTGAGGTGGTGATTGTTTGCCTCGGTGGAGGTTGTATTGGTTGAGAGAGAAGTTCGGTACTCCCGGTTGTACAAAATCCTCCTCGGTGGAGGTTCCCTCGGTGGGAGTCCTCGGTGGACAAGATAGTGGATTAGAAATCCTTCTCGGTGAAGGCGGGGACGTAGAGCTAGGGGCTCGAACCTCGAAACATATTCTTGTGTTTGCGTTTGATCCATTGTCTCTCTAACCCTCTCTCTTTATTTGTGTTGTGCATCATTCATATCATATTTGCTTGTGTTGTGCCTTGCATTATTTCATATTGTCTATATCCATTATATGCTTGGCTTGTGTTTGTGTGCCTCACTTGTACTTAACCACGAGAGCTTCATATAGCACCTCAACCCTTATCTAGGGGAATCAAGAGGAGTTAGTCCAGAGCCCTTCACGGGGAATTCGGCTACACTCGTTGGTTGTACTAAGTGTAGTTGCAAATTTATTTTAGCTTCCGCATTTAGTTTCTAGATTAGCCATATCACCTATTCACCCCCCCTCTAGGTGATTTCAATTGGTATCAGAGCCTACGCTCCTGATACTTAGGTTTAACCACCTACGAGTGAGATCTTGGTTAGCTAATCTACCATTTGCATTTGCATATTTTTGTTTGTACACATTTAGTTTGCCCTCATGAATAGCCATCCTATGTTTGACATTTCTAGACTTGAGATTTGGAAGGCCATGATGAGTAGCTATTTGAAGACCCTAGGATTGCATGTTTTTCTTGCCGCTACCAAGAAATGCTATCTTGGTAATAGCAATCATATAGGGGCCAATGCACAAGCCCTTGAGGCCATTAGAAGCACGCTTTCTAAAGAAGATCTTATGCATGTTTCTAACCTTGATTCCGCCTTTGCAGTGTGGAACAAGTTGACAACCACATCCACCTCCAAGCTTCAATTGCCTATCCAACCGGAGGAGTCTAGTGGAGAATCCGAGTCACAATGCTTGATGGTTCAAGGGAATGACTCCCTTGAGGTACATTCGGAATCTCAACTAGATAGTTTTGATGCTAGTTCTTCATGTGATGAATATGTGGATGCTAATGCTTTGAATGAAGAACTATCTATTATTTGTGAAAAATTAATAGAAAAATATAATGTTTTGAAAAAAAAATTCTAGGCCTTAATAATGATAATAAAAATTTGATTTCTAGACTTAACAATGTTTTGCAAGAGAAGGAGGAGATTTCTAATGAAAGGGATTCATTAAAATCTCAACTTGATCTTACCTTAAAAGAAAATGAGTTTTTAAAAAGTAAAAATGATTGCAATGATATTTTGAAGAAAAATGAAAAATTATCTTCAAAAATTGATTTTGTAGTAAAAGAAAATAATTCTTTAAAAATGAAAATTGCATCTATTTCTAAGGATTTAGAAATTTGTTTAAAGAAAATATTGTTTTGAAAAATAATATGGATGCACATGTTTGCCATGCTAGAATAGCTTCACCTAGTGTACCTATTGCATGCACCTCTTCTTCTAGGATTAATGATGATATTTACTTGTTAAAGAAGAGAGTGGATTGTTTGGGCTCCACGTTGAGCCATTGTGCCAAGAGCCATACACGGATGGAATCCTTGTTTCGGAAGAAACAAGTTCCTATTATGCATGCACACCCATCACGGCATACACATGCTTCCCACGGTCACCATCATCACACCATGTATGCTCATGTGTACACTTGTACACATTGTGGACGTAAGGGCCACCTTGCTAAATTTTGTTTTGATCGTATACATGATGTAAATTTAGCAAATAAATTTATTGGGTTAGAAAAGGTACTAACCCCCATGGACCCAAAAAGTTGTGGGTACCAAAGACCGCCCCTCTTGTTTATGATGTAGGTCTGGGCTCTCACATGACGTGAGAGTAGCGGTACCTTGGAGTGGATGCGTTCCGAGCTTCATGAAAATCATTTGGATGCATCACTTTCAAGGGACGTTTGGTGAGAGGACCACCTTGTTTTGGAGTCAAGGAGAGTTGCCTCATAGGTTTTGGTAACGGTCTCTTACTCCTTATTTATTTTTGCATGCCTTTCATGTTCATTATTTATAGCATGCTTTGATGTTTATAGATTATTATATTAATGTCATGATTATTAGACTCTTGACATGCATGTATAGCCTTTTGAGATCACCCATGTTTATATGGATCATTTATTGTGTTCTCACCATTTGTTTAGCTATTATGCTCATCATAGTTAATAACATGTGGATTTACATACTGATCGTTTTATGTTTGTAATGATGATTTATGTCCCGTTTTATGCTACATGATTTGAATATATGTTTAAATGTTAGTTTTCATTAAGACTAGGATTTATACTTGTACATATAGTGGGCCACAAAAAAATTTTATATGTTTGGGCTTGAACGATTATTTGTACCCATTAGATGTTCTAGTATAGTCTAGTTTTGATGATTCATGTATTTGACTTGTATTCTTATTTTATCCATATTTTCATGTTCATGTGTTTGTGTTTTAGCTTCATGTATATGTCCATCTTGTCCAAACTATTGTTTATACATATACATTCTTTGAGCCACGTGCCTTCATGCATATACATTTGTGGACTCGTTATGTTTTCGATATGTATGTATACTTTAGTTTGTACTTGACATACATATGCCTTGAAGAAATCGAGTTTTTTTGGTGATTTTCATTTTTTTGAGGAATATTGAGCTTGAATATCTATTTTCATGATTATTTGTTTCACATAACACTTGCACACTCGCCTCATTTAAATGTTTCTCATGATTATGTTTTCATGAGTATGTATGAGCTTTATGGACTTTGAGTGTTTTAGTGATCATGTGATTTTCATGTTTCATGAAAAATAATTTTGTTTTATTCCTTACTTGAAGGATTTCGTACTAGTTTAGAAGTTTTTCCATTTAACTAGTTCGGATTCTTCGTTATGGTAGAGTTTTCAAACATATACTATTTTTTCAAATCTATTTTTGAAACCCCTACCTTCAACAGGTGGATGGATGGGCGATCATGCTCATGTATGCTTTATAGTGAAAATCATTTTAAACTTGAACATGATTGGTGGTAGGTTATATGAGATATACACTTGGTATTATTGTTGTTTCAATTGGTATCATTGGATTCTTTCAATTGGTATCAATATTGACATTTCTTGTATACTCATATATTTTTATGTATGTATGCTTTCACTTCAAATAGTATCAATTTCGATTGGTATCTAACTTTTCATACATATATATACTTTGTTTATGCTAAGCTTAAGTTTTAATGATCATCATGTTTCAATTGATTAGTTTTCAATTGGTATTCTAATACAAGCTTAGACATTGTTTTAATTGGTATTTCATAAAGGGGGAGAAAACTCGTATTTTATCTTTCAATTGGTATTTGGTTTACCATTGGTTTTGTATTCCACTCCCTTACTTTATGATAGAAAATAATAAATTCAATTTGGTATCATATGTTTAAAAAAAAATAATACTTTAAATTGGTATCAAGATTATATTTGTTTTCTTAAAATTGGTATCAAGATGCTTATTTGTTTATTTTCATTGGTATCTATTGATCTATTTCTTTCAATTGGTATCCATGAAAATTTATATTGATTTGTTTGTTTGAACCAATTATTGATTCTTTGTTTCGAACAAAAAGGGGGAGAAAAATGTTTTTTTTTTTACTTGGACCCCTTTGTTGATGATTGACAAAAAGGGGGAGAAAGATTTTGAATTTTATATGCATACTTGTGTTTTTGCATATATTAAGTTTTGTTCTTACTTATTGTTTTTGAACATTTCAATTGGTATAAGAACATGTTTTATTGTTTATTGTTTTTATGCATGATGCATGATTATGCATTGTCATTCATTGCATATTTATCATTTATTTGTTTATGCATGAGTTAATGGGGAGCTTCTTTGAAGCTTAACTTTAATCCATGCATATATAACTCCATGAGTTTTGTCATCATCAAAAAGGGGGAGATTGTTGGCCCAAGGCCTTCCACTCTAGTTTTGATGATGATTAACTCATGTAGTTATGTTTACTAATAATCTTATGATTTTAAGTTTCAAATCATTAATCAAGATATTAGTTGGTGATAGCTTCAACAAGATGGTTTTTGAAGCTTTCACATGGTGATTCCAGACCCGAGCATCAAGATCATTCATTGCACTCGCTCATGGATCACGGTTTGGATCGAGTCGACTTGAAGATTGAAGATCGTCAAGAAGACTTAGGTATCCATACTTAGTGTGTTTAGATCTATGTGTAAAGATAAGAATAGTTGATATGCTCAAGTGCACAACACACACAAGTTTTATGTTTTGGTATTTTTAACAAAACATATTTTTTAGATTTATAGTCAAAAACTATGATACATATATGTTTCATGTATATTGGACTTATGTCCATATGCAACATTCTTTAAAGTGTTTAAGTATCATGTTTTTGTGTTTAAATGAGTTTTAGGAAAAATCAGATTTCCTATTGAAAAATCCAAGTTTGATAAAATACAGTTTTTGGTTTTTGATAATATTTGCAAGACACAAAAATAGTTCAAATTGCTTGATATTTGAGTTAAAATTTTTGTCACATGTTTATATATCAATGCAAAATGTTAAAACTATTTTGGGGATTTTTAGAAGATTTATTGGATTTATTAGAATATTTTTAACATGTTTTTCTGACCCAGAATAGTGGCTGCCAGGCCCTGGCGGTCGACTAGGCCGGTCGACCGTGGTCCAGAGACGGTCGACCGGTCGGTCGACCGACGTGCACAGGTCTGTGCACGTCTGGCCAGCCATTGGGTCGGTCGACCGGTCAGTCGACCGGACCAGAGAGCAGTGCTCTCTGTTTTTGGGCGGTCGACCGGCTTCCTCCAACGGTCGAAAAATCGACCGTTGGAGGTCGACCGGGCGGTCGACCGCCAGCTGTTCTGGCTGACAGAAACAGCCAAACGGCTAGTTTTTGGAGGAGGCTATATAAGCCCCATCTCTTGGGGATTTTAGTCAAGATTTTTAGAGCAAAAATTTCTCCTATCTACAAGTGTTTTAAACAAGTTTTTAAAAGTGTTTTTGTGCCAAAAAGGATTCATCTTATTTTTTTTAAGTTTTTGGAAAAATCAAAGAAAGAGTATTTTGGGAGATTTGTGTTTGTTCTTCATTTCCATCTTCTTAAGAGTTTTCCAAGATTATTTCTTTGAGTTTTTGTTTTCCAAATACTAGTTTTTTCCACACTTGAGCTATATCATCTATCCTATTCTATTAGGATCAAATTGTTTTGTGGAAAAGATTAAGTTTGTGGTCTTTTGTGATCACTTGTTGTAAACCCCTTTCTTTGTGGCTATCCCTCTTTGGTAGAGGTTGATTTGGATTGTGGGGTGCTCCCTCCTTGGTAGAGGTTGAGTTTGTTGGTTTGCTCCCTCTAGTGAGAGGTGGAGTTAGTTGGTTTGTATCCCTCTTCGGTAGAGGTGATTTGTGGTTGTTTGGCTACGGGCCTACCCCTCGTGTGTGAGGTGGTGATTGTTTGCCTCGGTGGAGGTTATATTGGTTGAGAGAGGAGTTCGGTACTCCCGGTTGTACAAAATCCTCCTCGGTGGAGGTTCACTCGGTGGGAGTCCTCGGTGGACAAGATAGTGGATTAGAAATCCTTCTCGGTGAAGGCGGGGACGTAAAGCTAGGGGCTCGAACCTCGAAACATATCCTTGTGTTTGCGTTGATCCATTGTCTCTCTAACCCTCTCTCTTTATTTGTGTTGTGCATCATTCATATCATATTTGCTTGTGTTGTGCCTTGCATTATTTCATATTGTCTATATCCATTATATGCTTGGCTTGTGTTTGTGTGCCTCACTTGTACTTAACCACGAGAGCTTCATATAGCACCTCAACCCTTATCTTGGGGAATCAAGAGGAGTTAGTCCAGAGCCCTTCACGGGGAATTCGGCTACACTCGTTGGTTGTACTAAGTGTAGTTGCAAATTTATTTTAGCTTCCGCATTTAGTTTCTAGATTAGTCATATCACCTATTCACCCCCCCCCCTCTAGGTGATTTCAGATGATATCCTGATTTAGTGGGAGTGGATAATTTCATGTGACATACATTATTTCTAAGTGCACTTTATGTAAATTTGTTGACTCTGATAATAAAGTATAACTGCTTTTCCTAAAGCCTACTTTTGAGTATTTGAGTTTGTTAAATTAGCTGTTAGACTCGTTGGAGTCATAAAGATAGACTCGTTGGAGTCATAAAGTGGAGACCGGTTGGAATTGTAATTTCTTTGATCAGAGGACATTTTCATGCCACACGTCCACATTTGATTTATGTCGTTAAGGGTTTTTAAACTTGTGATGTGAAAGGTCCTATCTCAATTATACAGAAGGTAACGACCGCCATGTTCGGTGGCAGGGCACTTAATGGACCAGATTTTTCTAAAATGTGGTTTGTTGGTGGTTAGAGTTTTGACGTCATAAAGTTATGCATAATATCTATTCAATACGACTTACTTGACCCAAGTGGGAGATTGTTAGACTTATTATGTTTTTAAAGTCTAATTTATTTTGGCCTAATCAAGTCAATTGGATATTTGCACCCGCCCACTTAACCTATGTTGTTTGACCCAATAAAGAATTGATCAAGTCTAAATAGTTTGGGTCTAAACACGTTTTCAATTACACTTCGTCATGAGTGAATTTACATTAAAATGTGGGACTAATCTACACGTGTGGAACTCGTGTTATAAATTAAGGGCTTAGATGATGAGTTGAACTAGGTTTCCTTATATATATATATATATATATATATATATATATATATATATATATATATATATATATCATGAGTAGGGTTCCCTCTCCATCACGATGACCTAATCTCTCTCTTGGAGGCCTCTCATCTCCTCTAAGGATAAAGAAGAGAACTTGGTGGCTAAAGAGAAGATTCCTCTCCCTCAACTCTGACGTCCAATCTTCGGCATCTCTTTTGTGATAGAATTAGATATGTCTAAAACTCTCCTATCATTGGATTTTGACAAAGAGGTTATTTCATATATGAGATCTTATTTGAACAATTATTAAACCTAACAGTTCCATCTTTGGGCACTGCTGCTACATTTTGTACGCGCCAGATATATCCTTGACCGCGAGCTTGCCAATCCCTATTCCATTCCATTGAGCTTTGTCTTCAACCTCTGTTCGAGGAATAGAGATCCGTTTGGTCTCTTCTCTGACCCCGGCATCTCTAATTCCATTCAACATTTCCATGTTCCATTTTATTGATCATCCTACCATTGAGCCCGGTGGTATCAATCTGACATCCACATTCACTTCCATCTACACAATAGATCTTCCCCAAATCCACCAGTCATCAATTGCATCTATATCCAACCTATCGTCAGCCTCACAGTCCATGCCAGCTTCAATGACTTCAGCTAATAGCTTTTCGAACTCCACGGGGTAGCGAGGCCGCTAAATAAAATACCAAAATTCGTCTTGAGCCCTGTATTTCTATTTAGTAGCAACAGCCCACAACGAATTGCTACTAGCACATCTAATTGCATTCTAAGTTACTCATTCAAAGACCAGAGCCCCAATCCACTATTACTTTTTACCTGACATTGCTTCTCCCAACTTACCATCGCCATGCCTCTGCTCTTGGCGTCTTTGCCTCACAAGAAGAATCTGGAATTTCGTTCAAGTCCAGTATGACCTTTGTGAGTATCCACTCTAGCTCCAAAGTAACTCTCACTTTTGGTAATTAACCCTCTTTCCACTGATACCGCAGAATTGCTCAAGAATTCGTCTCAAATTTCTAGCACCCCCGACACTAGCTTCCGCCGTGAGAATACAATGTTGAGCATTTGAGTGATTAACGTAGACTACTGAGAGGTTAGTTGACTACATTTGATGATTAGTCGACTAATAAAAATTATGTTGCTTTTATTGTCCTGCTCTCTCTACATCAATCCCTCACTCTTCAAAAGAACTCGTCCTCGAGTTTCGATCTGAATATAGCTGCTCAGTAGGGACTCTTTCAACCGAGATTCTTTTTCTCCTCAAATACACCTTCATATCTTCTTCTTCAAAGAGTTTCTCTCGTCTCTTCTTGTCAGCCACTGTTGTACTTCTTCTTAGATTTCTCCACAAAATTTACTCTTTTTTGCGTGCGAGAAAGTCTCATTGTTTTATTCATGCTCTCTCTGTTGTGGCTTTTGTGTTTCAACTCTTTAATCTTCTCTTTTAGAACTTCAAATGCATCCGGTAGTGTGAAAGATTAAGTAAACTTGCTTCTAAAATAAGATCAATGTGATGAGGCATATCTTTCATGGGTAGTAGTCCTTCTGGAAGCTCGTCATATATAACTCTTTTGAACTCCTCCAACATAGACTTCATTTTCTTGGGAACTTTAATGGATGGAGCGACTTCTTTTTTAACTACCAAAGCAAATGTTTACTTTGTCTCTTTTGATTCCACTAAGAATTTGTCTCGATTGCATATGGATATGAACTTTGACTTTTCTTCTTTTGCTAGCTTTGGAACATGTGACATAGGCTTCATCGCGATCTTCTTGCCCCCAGGTGAACATGTAAATGTTCCTCTTGCCTCGATGGGTAGCATCGATATCGTGTTGCCATAGTCTCCCCAAAAGTATGTGACATGCATCTATATTGACAACATCACAAGCAACGAAATCTTTATAAACTTGCTAATTGCAATAGGCACATGACAAAAATCCGCTAACTTGATGGAGAGGCCTCTTTCGATCCACCCAATAATGTAAGTGTGAGGGTGTGACTCTGACTCTAGCTTCAAGTAGTCCACCAATACACTAAAACGATATTCTCGCAACTTCCCTTGTCGATGATGAGATTGCACATTTTGTTTTTGACCGAACACCTTGAGTAGAAAATTTGATGTCGTTATGTGGTGTCGGGGGTCTTTTGGATGCATAACAACTTTTGTACCACACAGGTGACTGGCTCTCCCATGCTCTTCGGTAAAGTCAGAGCCTTCCGGCTCAGTCTCAATTTTCACCTCATCTTGATCTTCATAGTCCGTCATGTTGGCTTGTCTCTTCCTTGGACCCTCATTAGACTTGTGTCCAGGTTCATCACAAATGTAACACTTATCAACACCTAGCTTGGCGTATAGATTCTCTTACCTTTGTAGTAGGGGATGCCGTCGTCACTGGGTTACTGTAGCGACGCCGGTTGCTTTTTGGGTTGGAGTTTGATCGCTCAATGTGAAACTCTGCTGAGTTCTTATATTGCTGGATGTCTTCTCTGCTACACTCTTGAAAGGTGCAGCTCTGCTTTGCTACCTCTCAATTTTCATGGCTTTATTGTGGGCTTCATCAATGGAGAATACATCATGAAGGATCACACGTTCTTGGATGGGGTACTTTAAACCGCTTATGTACTTTATTGCTTGTTGCCCTTCCATCATGGATATATCGCATCGTGAAGAGAGGCAATAAAACTCTTTCGTGTACGCTGCAACTGTCCTTCTACCTTATTTGCAACGTTCAAATTGATTGTAAAAGATTTGTTGATGGTCGGGCGGAAGGAATCTACTTTGTAATAGTTACTTCATGCGTCTCCATATCATCACGGGGGGCTTTTCTTTGCATCTCCTTGTGATTTATAATTGGTCCCACCATGTGGTTGCTCCTCCCTTAAGCTTGTATGCTACGAACTTGACATTCTTCTCTCCGAGGACGTAAGTCATATCTCGAAGAACTTCTCTACTTCATAGATCCAGTTTAAGAAGAACTCAATATCAAGGTTCCCACTAAAGGAACGAATCTCGACCCTCATCCTATATTTATTAGAACTTGGGTTATCTCTTCTCCTATCATGATTAGAAAAAGAAAATCCTCCCCCTATTAGGATTAGGATTGGCCATCCGCCTAGAGCCCTCACCCGTAAACCATCTCTCCATCATAAGCTTCATCCTTGAAGCCATCTCCTTGATAAAAAAGGTTGTTCAATTCTTCCTCATCGGAAAGATCTTCATATTGAAAATTTCGTAGAGGACAACTTGGTGGCAGTTTACATGGTGGAGCCTGATTTGGTGGTGGTTGGTGTGGTTGAGGTTGTGATTGGTGTGGTGAAAATTGTGGATGAAGATTACCAGATGAACGATCTCATCTGCTTCGGTACGTACCATCTGCTGGACCACGATCATCGATCTTGAGGGATAATCTCTTGATTTCTTGGACTATACTATCCATGGTTGATTCAAGAGCGCTGAGCCTCCTTTCAATAGTCCTCACCCTTGTGGAAAGACTTTGTGATTCGTTATCATCTCCTGCCATCATCGAAAAGTTACTAAATCTCTGATACCACTTGATGCAGATAAGAAAGCGAATAATGTCAGCTAAATCTCGTTCTAGTGAACGAATCCTAAAAGAAACCTTCAGGTAAGATAATACTCGAATCTACAAGCAAACAAATCGAATTCATAAGCAAAACATAATTACTCTAATCTACGAGCAATTTAAGAGAAAAAATTCAATTGAATTTATCAAAAAAATTGTGTACAAAACAAAAAATACAATGACTTTTAAATAGGCTTTAAAAGTAGTAGTCTAAAATTAGGAAACTAAACAAAATAATTTGGAATCCAATTGGACCCCAAATGAAATCCTAAATAGAATCAAGCAGGTCTATGATAGTACCAGTCGACTAGCACTAGGGACTAGTCGAATAGTAAGAAGTCTATAAAACTTTACAACTCTTTGTTGATCCATATTAGTCGATTACTGAGATTGGATTAGTCGACTACTTTTTATGATTAGTCGAATAATGGAAATTCTATTGCTTTTGTTGTCCTGCTCTCTTACATCAGTGATGCTCACACTATTCGAACACTATTCGGCGCCAAATGCACGCCTTTGACACAACCATCAAGTTCTGCTCTCTTCATAGAATGAATCTAGCCTCTATACCTATGATGAACAAGTGTGGAGCCAGCGGGTCGCCTTGCCAAAGGTCTCTTGTGGATGATGACCATTCTGAGTTTGAGCCATTCATCATCAATCTGAGCCACTGGCCCTTTACACACCCCATGACCCATTCAATAAATTGGTTAGGAAACCGGATCTTCACCAATACCTCTTCGATGTTGTCCCAGCTTAACAAATTTTATGCTTTTTTGAGATCGAGCTTGAGGATCAAGGTACTATTACCAGCATCTAGATATGGAGCTAGGGGTCAAGGGGGTCACGTGACCCCCCCCTCCCCCCACCCAGCCTAAGAAGCATGGGATAGATCCAATTGTGCCCCCTGTCTCTCACCTCTCCAAGTCTCACCCCCCAAACATGATCTCTCATTAGTTATTCTCATGTCCTGATCCAACAGTCACACCCTCACCCACACCCACAACTTCATTCTCATTTAATTAGGTCTACTCACCTCTCTCTCTCTCTCACACACACAATGTAATAAATATTACAAGCTTCTTCATCCATCATAAGCAAAGCAATGAAACAAAATAAAGAATCACCATCTCACATCTCTTGTGTGTGTTCGGTGGATTTGAGGTCCAATTAATCTCCAAATTCTCATCTCTGTCTAATCCTGTCCACTCGTTGTTTTGGGATTAACAGTTAATTTGATCACCATCTCACCCTTATCTAGTTTTTTTTATCTAACTCCGTTTGTTTTCCGCATTGCTTTGAGGGATCTATTGAGAAGATGGCTGGAGATACATCTACGATGAAATCTATGAACCCACATCTATTGAAAAATGATGTGGTACAAGAACAACTTTCATATGTGGAGATGTGAGTTGATGGATGAATTGAGGCATCAAACCTCAAAAACACTCTACAGTTGGAGAAAAAGCGCGATCCTACTTCTGAAGAAGATTGGGATAAGATGAATCGAATGGCGTGTGGTTTGATAAAATTTTGTTTGATACAAGACATCAAGTATCATGTGTTACATGAAACATCTACAAAGCAGTTGTGGGAGATTCTGGAGAAGATATCTGACAAAAAATATCGAGTCGTGTTTGCAGTTGAAGAGGAGGCTTTATGGCTTCCAGATGAAGAGAGGACTCTCCATTGATGAACACATGAACAACTACACCAAGCTTCTTACAGACTTATTTAATGTGGATGTCAAGATCGATAAAGAGGATAAGGCGGTGATTCTATTGAATTCTCTTCCTGACGAAGAATATGAAACTTTTACTCTATCTTTGATCGAGGGGAGGCAAACACTTAACTACAATAAGTGTTGGCTGCTCTTGTAAATTATGAAGTGAGGAGGAAGGACAAGCAGTCTTTTTCTAATGGTACATCAGCAGAGGCGTTGATGGTAAGAGGCAGAGGTTCCAATTGGAAGGGTAAAGACGAGCGTCAGAGATCGGAGTCCAGACCAGGATTCAGAGATCTGAAGAAGAACCTGTGTGCCTTCTGCAAAGAGATAGGGTACTAGAAAGTTGATTGTCCTAGGATCAAGAATAAGGGTAAGAAGGAGTCGAAGACTGAGGCTAATCTCACACAGATGGTCAGTACTCATGCCAGTACTTCACAGGCAGATGGATCAGATTTAGACTCATCGGTATTCTCTTTTTCTGTCACTACTCCTATCATTGGTTACTCAAGAGACTCTGAGTGGTAGTTAATGTTGGCCCAAAAGCCCATAACTCTAGTTTTAATTATGATTAACTCATGTAGTTATAGTACTAATGATCTTGTGTTTAAATTAGTCTCAGATATCTGATCAAGATCTTAGTTGGTGTTTAGCTTCAAAAAAGGATTTAAAGTCAAAGCTTTGGAGCTAGCACGTGTCGATTCAAGAGCTCGCGCATCAAGATTGCATCAAGTACTCAAGATGAGTCTAACTCATTGGATCAAAGTTTGGACCAAGTCAAGAAGGAGAAGAATATTTTCAAGTGAAGACCTTCAAGAGAAGACTTGTGTCTAGGTTTGTTTTAGTAAGATTTTATTTTTAGATAAAATATAAAGGATAGATTAGTTGGTGATTACTCAAGTTCATATACACTAACACAAAAAATTTATATGTGTTTTCATAAAAGAGTTTTTGTTTTAGAAAAATGCCGGTTTGGTTTTTAAGTTTCAAAATATACATGTGTTTTATCAAAACCTATTTTTGAGCTTAATATCAAAAACATAGATATTTCATCGTATATGTGTAGTGGATCATATTCATACACACTAAGCTTCAAAAGTGTTTAAAATATCTTGTTTTTATATTTGGAGAAGTTTTGAAAAAATCGGTTTTCAATTTGAAAAAATCGTTTTGGAAAAATACAGATTTTGTTTAAGGCAAAACTTTCATATTACAAAAATAGTTTAAAATATTTGTAACATGTTTTGATTTTTACTCAAACATGTTTGTATATCAAAGTATATTACTGAACTTATTTTTGTAGATTTTTAGAGAATTTATGGGATTTTATTGAAGGTAAAAAGCCAGGTTTTTAAATCCCCAAAACTGTTTTTTGGCCTTCAGTCAGTCGTCCGCACGATCGATCGTGCCTGAGGTCGGTCGACCGTGCGGTCGACCGACGTGTACAAGCGTGAACGTCTAAGGGCCTGTCGATCGTACGGTCGACCGCCAGAGAGTGTCTGCTCTCTGAAAATAGCCCGGTCGACCGAGCGGTCGACCGCTAGGCCATTTGCCAAGCAACGGTCGACCGGCCGGTCGACTGCTGGCTCAACGGTCAGAAATCTGACCGTTGGCCGGTCGACCGGCGGTCGACCGCCAGCAGTGCAGACTGCAGTTTTGGACCCCAACGGCTAGTTTTTGGAAGCCTATATAATGGGGTTCCCTTGGGCTGTTTTATACAAGATTTCAGAAGAGTTTTCAAGGTAGTTTTTCACATCTATTTCAGAGGTTTTCTCCACTTGTTTAAGAGCCAATATTTTCAAATTAAAAGGAGAGTTTATCAAGAGTGTTTTGTAAAAGTAATTCTTTGAGTTTTTCACCACCAAATCAATCCAAGTTTTCTCACACACACTTGAGCTTTCCATTGCTATATCCATCCTATAGGAGAGTTGTTGTGAGAGTTGTTTTAGGTGATCAAAGTGTTTGTGATCACCAAAATCTTCATCTTTGTTTTGAGGAGGCAGACTTGCGGTTCGCGTTATTTCGAGTTCTAGAAAGAGCTCGGTGTAGAGGTGCGGCCTCGGTAAGCTAGTGTGCTTGTGGTGTGTAGTTCTTGTGGGAACAAGAGAGGGACTAGAGAGTCCAAGAGTTCTAGTGTGAACTCCTTATAGGTGTTGCGGTACCGAGTGATCAGGTGAGATCGGTTTATAGTGAAAATCCTTCATAGTGTTGAAGGCGGGGACGTAGAGCAAGGGTGCTCGAACCTCGAAACAAATCTCCCGTGTTTGCGATTGCTCTCTCTTTCTCTCACTTTTGTTTATATCTTGCATGCTTAAATTGCTTTTATCTTTATATGCTTGATATATCTTGTGCTTAAATCGATATGTACTTGGGATTGTTTGGTCACACTTGTACTCAACCAAGAGAGCCATAGCGGCACCTCAACTCTTATCTAGAGGAATCTTGAGGAGATAGTTTAGAGCCCTTCGTGGGGAATCTGGCTACACTCTTATGTTATACTTGGTGTGCTTAGCTTAAATATTTTTTAGTTTGCATAAATAGTTTTAATTCCGCATTAATTCACCATTAGATTAGCTAGTCACCTATTCACCCCCCTCTAGGTGATTTCAGTTAGATACTGGAGCTACCTGTCATGTGTACCCGAACAGAGATTGATTTTCTAGCTTTGAGAAGCTAGATGGATGTTCTGTTATAATGGATGATGATCGCCCATGTAACATGGAAGACATAGGTACAGTTTAGATTAAGATGTTTGATGGGATGGTGCAAAAACTAAGAAAGTGATGTGTGTACCTCAAGTGAAAAGGAACTTTATCTCAGTTGATGTCTTGGAAGCATTGGATCATGCAGTATCTATTAGAGATGGTGTTCTCAAGATAACTAAAGGCGCAATGGTGATGATGAAGGGCGTCCGACGCAATAACCTATACTACTTGATGGGTAGTACGATTACAGAGCGAGTGGTGACTTCTATTTCTTCATATGGTGATTGCACACAGGTTTGGCATATGAGGCTCGGACAGACAGGTGAAAAGTATTTGCAGGCTCCAGCAAAGAAGGGATCCTTGTAAGGTGCATCTACCTGCAACATGAAATTGGGTGGAAACGCCGTTCCAGACAAGAAGACAAAGGTGAAATTCAGCACCACTACTCACCACTCGGAAGGTCTTCTTGATTGTGTTCATGTTAGTATTTGGGGACCTGTCAAGACTGCATTCCTTGAAAGTCATAGGTACTTTGTCTCTTTTATTGATAATTTATCTAAGTATTGTTGGATATATCCCACGAGACAAAGATTTGAAGCCCTAAGTATGCTGGTGAAGTGAAAGGATATGATGCAGAAATAGACTGGTAGAAAAATTAAGAAGCAACAAATTGGTAATATTGAAAGATACAAGAACCAATCCCACAATTTGACTAGAGCACTAGTATTGGTACCCACTTCACAAATGGAATACATGGGTTGGCTAAAAATTAACTGTTTCTTACTGGAGAAGGTTTGGTGTTTGTTGTCTAATGCACGATTAAACAATCATTTTGGGCTGAGGCGATTGTATATGCTAGCCATCTCATAAATGGATTGTCATCGACTGCGATAGCATGTAAAACTCCTCTGAAAGTTTGGTCTTGAAAAACTGCTCAAGATCATAATTTTCGGCGGGTATTTAGAAGTCCGGCCTACTTTTATGCCAAAGATGGCAAGGTAAATCTGCGAACAAAGAAGTTTGTGTTTTTGGGTGTCAAAAAAATATAAAAGGCTACTAGTTATGGGACCCCAAAAATTAGAAGATTGTGTGGAGTCAGCATGTCATATTGATGAGACCTCATTGTTGAAATCTACCATCTCTCAACAGGTAGAGAGATTTGAAGACTAAGGATGTATCGCAGTAAGTGAAGGTTGATGCTACTCCACCAACTCCAGTTGGTTAGGTATCAGTAAGGACTTCACCAGATGTGACATCGGGTGGAGATCATGTAGCTAGTTTTGATGCTGAACAAGTTGAAGTCATTGATGAGAATGTTAAATTATTTGCAGTCATTGGAACCAAGGTAAATCCACGAAAGTGGGGTGAATAAGCATGAATCTTAAATTGGTGAGCGTGACAAGCTCAAATTGAAGGTTGTTATTCTCTATGACGGTATTGGAAAGAAGGTTCATATGACTCAGCCAGTTCGGTTTGCTGCTAAAGATTTAGTTCCAGTAGCTTGAGATCGGTGGAGCTCATTAAATGAACTACGGATGGCTTGATCCCTTGAGCAAGGTACATAAGGCAACCGCATAGACGCAGCCACATTTGGTGATGTAACCCATATGAAGCAATTTGGTGTATTTGGGTTCTTGAGAATTGGCAGCGGAAGCTGATTTGGACTTCACGTAGAGGTGAAGAGTTGGACTTCACGTGGAGGTGAAGTGTTGTGATCTCGATAAACATTTAATCTTCCGATGAGAAGATAGTTGAGCTTGCATAAAGGGGTTGTGCATCCAGTTTGTTGAGCCAATATTGATATTAGGTGTACTCTACTCAGATTTAGTTGGATCGTCTTGAAGACATTTGACTGGAGTGTCAGTCAGTTGGAGTCAGTGTTGGCTCATGTTGGGTTCTTCTTGAGGTCATTTAGAATAGGTGTTTCATTCAGTTGCTGAGTTGTAGACACATTTGTTGGTCGTCTCATATGGTGTTGATTCTCTTCGGTAAAGTATTAGGAAGGCATGTATGGTGCATTCCATTTAGATAGCTGAGCTGAAATTTAGAATCTTTACAATTGATATTGAAGTTTGGAGAGAGTCGCCTGAGGGAACGACAAACTCAATTTGGATCCGGTGTGATCATTTGAAATCAATTCTAAGTGTGTGCGATTCATTTGGAAACGATTTCGTCCGTTTGGCCAAGTCGAGATCGTGTGTCAATTTCGCCGAGATTGTATATCTATTTCGTCCGGAGCGCTCAAGCCGAGATCGTGTATCGATTTCGTCGAGATCGTGTGCCGATTTCTCCGAGATCTTGTGTCGATTTCGCCAGTTGTTCATTGGAGTTCAGCTCAGGTTTGAAAAATCTTCACCGAGGTGGAGAATTGTAGGGGGAGAGAGGAGATAAGAGGAGATAAAATACATCGAGAGAGTTTTTTTAAACTCATTAGAAGAGATAGCGCAGAGATCGGAGTTCAGAGAAAGCGAGAACACTGTTCGTAGTGGGCCAGGACAGGGGTCGGCCGACCGCCCGGTCGACCGACGTGCACAACGTGCACATGCGCAGCCCGGTCGACCGCCCAGTCAACTGTGGCAAGGAGAACGGTCGACCGAAGCGGTCGACCGACTGGCATCCTTGGGTTTCTGTCGGTGCCGATCGACCGACCGGTCGACCAAAAGACAGGGTCAGTCGACCAAAAGACAGGGTCGGTCGACCGCCCGGTCGACCGATAGGCGAATCTGTTCTCCTGTTCGGATTCGGACTTCGTTTCTAATTTAGAGACGATTCCAATTGTGGTTTCCTAAAACATTGGGACTCTCTGGCTACAAATAAAGGGGTAGAGCCCTCATGAATTGTATGTAAGGAAATGATTGTTGAATTAATAAATCTCTCTCTCCCTTGCCCCGAGGACGTAGGCAAATTGCCGAACCTTGTTAAAAATTGTGTTTGACTTTCTCCCTTGTGTATTGTTCTTGTCCTTTGGGTACTTCTTCACTGCATCTCTCTTTGTTGCTTGGGGTTTTTCAATTGGGTTGTTGCCAAGGCGTGCACAACAAGCTAGAAGGTAGCAGAAGGAGGTACTGGGATTGGACTGTGAATGAAACTACATGCCCCGCCTTCCAAGTAATTTGATCTTGGATGTCCTGAAAAGTATGGTGTCTAAGAATATTCATAATGTCGGCCAGGATCAGAAATCTCGACTGGGAGAGGTGGTATCTAAAGGAGAGAGCTCAGTCATTACCTGAATTTGAGAAGAGACCCACACATCCGTGTCAGCTGCCATCTCAAAAGACTAGGAAAAACATGTGCAAGTGGAACTGGCCAACCCACAATCTTTTCAAAATTTCACTTAGGTTTCGATGATTGAACAGTTTTTGATGATTAGTGAAATTCTGCAGCTAGCCATCTTTCCAGAATTTCACTAATATTAGCAGTTTAAAGATGCTAATGGTCCCCATAAGAGGTTTCGATGATTGAACAGTTTTCCGCAGCTAGCCATCTTCCAAACAAAGTCTTAGGATATCACTCGCAAATACGCCAATAGTTACTTTTGCATAACATCATCTCAATTTGGTAGAAAAGAGCTAAAAAGAAATTCCTTCTCATTTTATCAATCCTTTCCTTTACTCATTTTGGGAGATCATATAAAAGGAAATCACAACAAAAGGCACACTTCACTGCTTGCAACAAAGATTATTTCAAAAGGAATAGAAAAAAAAAAAGGTAAAAACACTACCAGACCTATTTACCAGAGCAAAATTGATCACATATTTTGATCTTTTGAAACCATTCATTTCTGATTCCAAGGCACAATAGCGCCAAGGTAACGAGAAGCTTTGTGATTTATGTGAACACAAACACAAAACTAAAGATTCAAATAATAAACATCCAGCTTTGTTCAACAAGAATAATTTGCAGTGTCTCAACCAAAAATACAAGTAAAAACTGAGTACAAAGTTTATTTTCCCTTTTTCACGAGTTTCGTATGGGGCAAGCAATGAATCAGCAAAGTGCGCGGAAAAGAAAAGAAAGGAAAATTTTTGTAGAAGAACTAGATAAGTTTGAATCAGTCAGTTAAGGTCCCCTTTATGATTGTTCCGGATAGCTTCAGCCTCTGGCTCCTTCTCCGGCTCTGGCTCTGCTGCTGGGTCTGTCAGCACAGTATCCGGTGGCAGGACAGGATCGCCCGAATTCTTCTTCATGGAATGAGTCTTGATCAAGTGGTTGTAGCTCCCCTTCTCCTTGAACAACTGCGCAAAGTGGTGCTTGCAGTACAGAATGCCATCCAATGCAGCATAGTTCGATGGCGTGAGGGTGCACCCTCCATGAGAGCACTTAAAGCAGGTCTTGTGGTAGTTTTCCCCTTCCACAGTAATCTGCACATCACAAGCATCACTATTAGCTCGAACACATATTTCTCGGTTATATGTTTATCATGTATATGTTCAGATACGTAACAGACCTTCTCCAAAGGGTAAGCAGTCTTACTGCAGACGGCACATTTGTCCTGAGTTCCACAGAACATGGTGGAGACCCTGCTTGGTGTCCTTGACTGCTAATGTTTGTATTAGATTACAAAAAAAAAGGGATCGTGTTAGTGTTGTCAGATTGTGTCTCTAAGGCCAAAGGTTACAAAATTTTCAAACGAGATAAAAGAAAAGGAACTGCAGAGTTGCGTACCAGGTCTTTGTTCTCAGACTTAGGCGCTGAGCAGTACCAGAATCAGAGCGTCGCACGTGAAGCAACATATAATGTAATTGAGAGGAATGATTAATGTGTGAAATTAAGATATGGATATTTCTTTAAGAAATTTTATCAGGATATAATGTTTAGATCAAGATGCGCTTACCAATTTGGAATTTCTTGGAGAAGCTGCCCGTCTCCTTGAAAAGCTGCTCAAAGTGGGGCTTGCAGTAGAGGACACCATCCATGGATGAGTAGCTGCACATCTGAGAACATATACAATCCAATGCTTGTAATTCACAATGTTCATGAATATTATTATCACTGTATTTTATGCCACTCCTCTGAATGTTTCTCCCATATTTTGGACTCTTTTCTTAATTTGGTGTTAAGGACATAAACGAACTAATGTGATCAGAATCGGTTCCATATTCGTGTTCTTGACTAATAAGGACATATATGTTCATTGCATTATGTAACTGCATTTGCTAAAAAGGAAACAGATACGAACATATACTAATCATACATACCTCTATATTTGCACACCAAAAATGTAACCCAAAAGAAAAGAAGGGAATGCAAGCATATACTTACAGTCAGGTTTCCCTTGCAGTGGGTGCACCTGAAGCAGTTCTTGTGGTAGGTGACCCCGTCAGCCGAGAGCAGGTCCACGATATGGACGGTCTTGTCGCAAGTCTTGCACTTGTCCTGAGTTCCGCTGAACGACATTGTGAATCAAGATCGATTCGCCTTTTTCTGCAGTGGAGGTGAGCAGACAAAAGGCGAAGCTGGGGAAGGAAGGAGGAATGAGTTGAGAAGGGATATGAAGAGGAGAGAGGGAGGAGATTTAAGACCCTGAATTGGTGAGAAGAGATGGAGATGGGAGAAAGAGAGGAGAGATAGGAGTGGAAAGCGGTTTAGCCTCTCAACCACACAAGACCGAGTCGAGCAAGAGAGTTTTTAGAGGAATATATGCTAAATTTAGAACTCTGCATGAAATTGTAAAGATCCCATTGCAAACATCTGTCATATTGTTGTGGCACTTCATTTTTCTCAGTCAAGCCATTCATGGAATCAAAGTAAGCTACTACATCCAATTGGATTATGATTAGGATCAACAGTGATCATGTGACTAGTTACACTCATGATTTTATTTAAACTAGTACATCGAGCACATATTATATAAATTTAAATATGAGATAACATATATAAAAGATATAAAAAAATTATAAATTAATAGTTATCATGTGCTTATTCGAAAAAAAATAAGATATAAGACAAATAATTTATAATATTATAATTCTGATTTTTTTTTTCAATATATCAATGTTGTATTATCGGTGTCAATAAATTGTTATATGTTTATTTTGAGGCAATTAACATTTCACAAGTTAATTTCTACACTTTTGGTTAGAAGTGAAATTGATTGATGTAGATTCGCTTATCTTTTTTTTTTTTTTCCGAATGGAAGTCGTAGCTTTAATTAAATGAAGCAATTATTACTCAAAGTGATACAAAGCTCCTCTGTTAATTGACAGGATATATTTTCATATTCCAATTACCGTAAAGGTCGGTACTCAAATAACGACGGCCAATCTTGTGTGTTGCAATATTACTGCTCTTTCTGCCAATTAAAGGCCCAGATGTGCATGAGATTGGAGAATATGCCAGCATTCGTTGATTATGTACCCTGCTCGCCATGAGATGGGAGAGGAAGCGTTGTTGATACATTACACAATGTGACTTGCGTCGTTAAGGACTACACAATACTCGCCCGCTTTGTCGACTGCCAATTGAAGTCCTTATGTTTTGATAATAGTATAAATAAAATACTAATGTTTTTACTCATTTTTAATTTTAATAAGGTTTTTCTCGAAACTTAATTAACATAAAAATTTGAGATTTCTTCATCTAGTTAAAAAGAAAACTTATATATTTGTCAGTCGCCTATTATTTTTTTATTTTTATATAACTATTTTGCATGCTTTATAGGAGCATTTCACTACACCTCCTATGTCGAACTGTAATTAGGAAAAAAACTCAACTTCATAATTTTATTCGCTTCAGCCATATCTTTTTTTAAAATAAGGATGTGCGCCTACGTGTCAAGCGCTGAAGCGCTCATCAATGTTGAAAGACAAAAATGCCCCTAAGTAATCGCTTCAAAAAAACCTGACCGCTTTGAAAATGCTCTATTTCTAAGCTACAGTCCTCATAAAATGATCGCAGTACTGAGAACTGCAATTATGATCGCAGTCCTCACAAAAATGTCTTATTTCTAAGGACTGCAACTATGATCGCAGTCCACACAAAATGATCGCATCCCTATTTCTAAGTACTGCGATCATGATCGCAGTCCTCATAAAAAGCATTATTTATGAGGACTGCAACTATGATCCCTGTCCTCACAAAATATCATATTTTCGAGTCTTTATATGATTGCGACTATGATCGCAATACTTTTATTAAGACTGCGATTATGATCGCAGTATTCACCAAAATATCTTATATTTGAGTCCTTATGAGGACTATGATCATAGTCGCAGTCCTAAAAGAGGACTGTGACCCTCACCAAATGCCTTATTTTTAAGGCTTTATGATCGCAGTCCTCACAAAATGTCATATTTCTGAGTCAGTCCTCACAGAACTTATCATGAGCACGAACAAGATGAGATCTACAAAAAGTGGATCCAAAAATAAATTTTTCAGGGGCTCCGCCCCCAACCCGGGAAAGGGGTTCCAAGCCCCTTGCAACCCCCACGGTGACCGACCGCGCAGGTCGACCCGCGAATTACTCAGCGTCGGGGTCAAGGTTGAATAGATGAGCAACATCAGGTGCAATGTGGAAGAGTAAAATAAGAAATGAAAATATATAAACAAGTGGTGGTTGGGAAGAATCAGTTTTTGTTAACGTGAATGAGACTATAGCGAATCAAATTATGACGCTGAGTTTTTTTTTTTTTTTTTAAAATTATGAAGTAAAATAGGTGGTTGTAGCAAAATATTTCTTTATATTAATATATCATTTATCTAATGACTTGAACTTTAATTGGTGAATAGATGCTTTCAAATGAAAAAATTGAGATAGGTACGTGAACAGTGATGGGAAATTGAAACAGAGATAACAGAAGGGAGAGGAAGATTGAGAACAATAAAGGGATGATGTTGGATAAAGATGAGAAAAGAATCAAAAGAAAATCGTAACAGCCGAGAGACAATAAAGAGAATAAATTCTAAAACTATAATTTTCAATTAAGAAAATAAAACATTACTAAAATAGCCATGTCTAAATAAACTATGACTAAAGTTTTTAAATTAGATAGTATATATTTTCACTTAAGGTCAACGTGACAGACAAAAATCTTTTTTGGATGGTTTCAACCAGTACTTTTTATAATAGTTTAAAAAAAAAAAATTTGTCACTTGTTCTTGCCAGAAGACTTGAGGCAGGGTTACTGTTGTACCAGCCTAAATTACTCCCCGTGAGCAAAGCAATCTTTGTGATGTAGCCATGAACAAGTTTCATCTCTTTTCACTTGGCATAATGGAATTGTTTGCATCCTCTGCCCAAACACACGATGCATCTCTTGGCTACATCCACATAGCATCAGTATAACATTGCATATCATACTAGCAAGTTCTACTTCAAATGGACTTTCTATAACAATAATAATAATGAATAATGAATTTTAAAGAAATCAACAGAATCCGTGAATAGACACCAAGAACATTGGCTACAGACCAGATAGACCAAATTTGAAACATAAGAGATTATTATTATATTATTCACCAAATTTATCAAATATTGAAGCCATGAGTACAATGCAGCTTACAAAGTTTTTGCAGGTTCAAGTCATGTACATTCAGATAATAATCAGTCGAGAGAGAAATCAACAACAGCTAGCACCACCAGTTAAGGAGGCAAAACAACTTGCTGGCACAAGATGAGATCTGAGATGGTCTTCCCATGCCGGTCTATCCTCCTGGAACAATTGACACCACCATCAAGAACATTCCTCACCACAACATTCAAGGAATGGATTCCTCTGACATCATATATGTCCACAGTGACCTGCTCAAGCCGATTGTTTCTTTGCTCGATAGCTTCAGGATCAGGGAATAAAGAGGTATCAAGCAGAACAGAGACCACGTCTTTAACCCAAGTAGGTGTTATCACCATTTTGAGCCTCTCAATGTCTCCAGGGAAATGGGGTGATGGAGAAGTTAAGGTCATTTCCCTTGTCTCCAGCCCTGCTATGGGCAACTTCATAGAGACGAAGCTTCTTGCCTGATGGAGCAGCAGTTGCAGATGAAGACGTCATGCTCTTCACATGACTGTTTTTTGCAGGGATCCGCGGTTCATTTTGTTCTGTAACAGTTGGGTATTGCAGGGATCTACAGTCTTTGTTTGCTCCATTG